>JAMKOQ010000539.1:406646-445188 GCA_026770425.1 Boechera divaricarpa | reverse complement strand
TACCGCTCTAAACGCAATGTCATAATAAAATTTGAAATATTAAAACATACACCACTTATGAGCATATTTATCCCCTTAATTCACTTTAGTGGTTCTCAGCATTTCATGAACTTATTTTCCTAGTTCTCGATTCTTATGAGTTATCGCTGTTTTTAATGGAAGTTCACGAAATCACGAAATGCAATGTCATAATAAAATTTGAAATATTAAAACATACACCACTTGTGAGCATATTAATCCCCTTAATTCACTTTGGTGGTTTTCAATATTTCATGAACTAAGTTTCCTCCCTCTCGATTCTGATGAGTTATCGCAGTTTTCAATGGAAGGTCACGAAATCTCGAAACGCAATGTCATAATAAAATTTGAAATATTAAAACATACACCACTTATGAGCATATTTATCCCCTTAATTCACTTTAGTGGTTCTCAGCATTTCATGAACTTATTTTCCTAGTTCTCGATTCTTATGAGTTATCGCTGTTTTCAATGGAAGTTCACGAAATCACGAAATGCAATGTCATAATAAAATTTGAAATATTAAAACATACACCACTTGTGAGCATATTAATCCCCTTAATTCACTTTGGTGGTTTTCAACATTTCATGAACTAAGTTTCCTCCCTCTCGATTCTGATGAGTTATCGCAGTTTTCAATGGAAGGTCACGAAATCTCGAAACGCAATGTCATAATAAAATTTGAAATATTAAAACATACACCACTTATGAGCATATTTATCCCCTTAATTCACTTTAGTGGTTCTCAGCATTTCATGAACTTATTTTCCTAGTTCTCGATTCTTATGAGTTATCGCTGTTTTCAATGGAAGTTCACGAAATCACGAAACGCAATGTCATAATAAAATTTGAAATATTAAAACATACACCACTTGTGAGCATATTAATCCCCTTAATTCACTTTGGTGGTTTTCAACATTTCATGAACTAAGTTTCCTCCCTCTCGATTCTGATGAGTTATCGCAGTTTTCAATGGAAGGTCACGAAATCTCGAAACGCAATGTCATAATAAAATTTGAAATATTAAAACATACACCACTTATGAGCATATTTATCCCCTTAATTCACTTTAGTGGTTCTCAGCATTTCATGAACTTATTTTCCTAGTTCTCGATTCTTATGAGTTATCGCTGTTTTCAATGGAAGTTCACGAAATCACGAAATGCAATGTCATAATAAAATTTGAAATATTAAAACATACACCACTTGTGAGCATATTAATCCCCTTAATTCACTTTGGTGGTTTTCACTTTTTCATGAACTAAGTTTCCTCCCTCTCTATTCTTATTACTTATCGCAGCTTTCTCTGCAATGTCACGAAATCTCGAAACGCAATGTCATAATAAAATTTGAAATATTAAAACATACACCACTTATGAGCATATTTATCCCCTTAATTCACTTTAGTGGTTCTCAGCATTTCATGAACTTATTTTCCTAGTTCTCGATTCTTATGAGTTATCGCTGTTTTCAATGGAAGGTCACGAAATCTCGAAACGCAATGTCATAATAAAATTTGAAATATTAAAACATACACCACTTGTGAGCATATTAATCCCCTTAATTCACTTTGGTGGTTTTCAATATTTCATGAACTAAGTTTCCTCCCTCTCGATTCTGATGAGTTATCGCAGTTTTCAATGGAAGGTCACGAAATCTCGAAACGCAATGTCATAATAAAATTTGAAATATTAAAACATACACCACTTATGAGCATATTTATCCCCTTAATTCACTTTAGTGGTTCTCAGCATTTCATGAACTTATTTTCCTAGTTCTCGATTCTTATGAGTTATCGCTGTTTTCAATGGAAGTTCACGAAATCACGAAATGCAATGTCATAATAAAATTTGAAATATTAAAACATACACCACTTGTGAGCATATTAATCCCCTTAATTCACTTTGGTGGTTTTCAACATTTCATGAACTAAGTTTCCTCCCTCTCGATTCTGATGAGTTATCGCAGTTTTCAATGGAAGGTCACGAAATCTCGAAACGCAATGTCATAATAAAATTTGAAATATTAAAACATACACCACTTATGAGCATATTTATCCCCTTAATTCACTTTAGTGGTTCTCAGCATTTCACGAACTTATTTTCCTAGTTCTCGATTCTTATGAGTTATCGCTGTTTTTAATGGAAGGTCACGAAATCACGAAACGCAATGTCATAATAAAATTTGAAATATTAAAACATACACCACTTGTGAGCATATTAATCCCCTTAATTCACTTTAGTGGTTCTCAGCATTTCACGAACTTATTTTCCTAGTTCTCGATTCTTATGAGTTATCGCTGTTTTTAATGGAAGTTCACGAAATCACGAAATGCAATGTCATAATAAAATTTGAAATATTAAAACATACACCACTTATGAGCATATTTATCCCCTTAATTCACTTTAGTGGTTCTCAGCATTTCATGAACTTATTTTCCTAGTTCTCGATTCTTATGAGTTATCGCTGTTTTCAATGGAAGGTCACGAAATCTCGAAACGCAATGTCATAATAAAATTTGAAATATTAAAACATACACCAGTTGTGAGCATATTAATCCCCTTAATTCACTTTGGTGGTTTTCAATATTTCATGAACTAAGTTTCCTCCTTCTCGATTCTTATGAGTTATCTCTTTTTTCAATGGTACGGCACCAAACCACGTATAGAATCTTTCCATTAACATTGCTCTTATGATCTCATACACCACTTATGAGCATATTTATCCCCTTAATTCACTTTAGTGGTTCTCAGCATTTCATGAACTTATTTTCCTAGTTCTCGATTCTGATGAGTTATCGCTGTTTTCAATGGAAGGTCACGAAATCACGAAATGCAATGTCATAATAAAATTTGAAATATTAAAACATACACCACTTGTGAGCATATTAATCCCCTTAATTCACTTTGGTGGTTTTCAATATTTCATGAACTAAGTTTCCTCCCTCTCGATTCTGATGAGTTATCGCAGTTTTCAATGGAAGGTCACGAAATCTCGAAACGCAATGTCATAATAAAATTTGAAATATTAAAACATACACCACTTATGAGCATATTTATCCCCTTAATTCACTTTAGTGGTTCTCAGCATTTCATGAACTTATTTTCCTAGTTCTCGATTCTTATGAGTTATCGCTGTTTTCAATGGAAGTTCACGAAATCACGAAATGCAATGTCATAATAAAATTTGAAATATTAAAACATACACCACTTGTGAGCATATTAATCCCCTTAATTCACTTTGGTGGTTTTCAATATTTCATGAACTAAGTTTCCTCCCTCTCGATTCTGATGAGTTATCGCAGTTTTCAATGGAAGGTCACGAAATCTCGAAACGCAATGTCATAATAAAATTTGAAATATTAAAACATACACCACTTATGAGCATATTTATCCCCTTAATTCACTTTAGTGGTTCTCAGCATTTCATGAACTTATTTTCCTAGTTCTCGATTCTTATGAGTTATCGCTGTTTTCAATGGAAGTTCACGAAATCACGAAATGCAATGTCATAATAAAATTTGAAATATTAAAACATACACCACTTGTGAGCATATTAATCCCCTTAATTCACTTTGGTGGTTTTCAACATTTCATGAACTAAGTTTCCTCCCTCTCGATTCTGATGAGTTATCGCAGTTTTCAATGGAAGGTCACGAAATCTCGAAACGCAATGTCATAATAAAATTTGAAATATTAAAACATACACCATTTATGAGCATATTTATCCCCTTAATTCACTTTAGTGGTTCTCAGCATTTCACGAACTTATTTTCCTAGTTCTCGATTCTTATGAGTTATCGCTGTTTTTAATGGAAGTTCACGAAATCACGAAATGCAATGTCATAATAAAATTTGAAATATTAAAACATACACCACTTGTGAGCATATTAATCCCCTTAATATCACTTTGGTGGTTTTCAATATTTCATGAACTAAGTTTTCTCCCTCTCGATTCTGATGAGTTATCGCAGTTTTCAATGGAAGGTCACGAAATCTCGAAACGCAATGTCATAATAAAATTTGAAATATTAAAACATACACCACTTATGAGCATATTTATCCCCTTAATTCACTTTAGTGGTTCTCAGCATTTCATGAACTTATTTTCCTAGTTCTCGATTCTTATGAGTTATCGCTGTTTTTAATGGAAGTTCACGAAATCACGAAATGCAATGTCATAATAAAATTTGAAATATTAAAACATACACCACTTGTGAGCATATTAATCCCCTTAATATCACTTTGGTGGTTTTCAATATTTCATGAACTAAGTTTCCTCCCTCTCGATTCTGATGAGTTATCGCAGTTTTCAATGGAAGGTCACGAAATCTCGAAACGCAATGTCATAATAAAATTTGAAATATTAAAACATACACCACTTATGAGCATATTTATCCCCTTAATTCACTTTAGTGGTTCTCAGCATTTCATGAACTTATTTTCCTAGTTCTCGATTCTTATGAGTTATCGCTGTTTTCAATGGAAGTTCACGAAATCACGAAATGCAATGTCATAATAAAATTTGAAATATTAAAACATACACCACTTGTGAGCATATTAATCCTCTTAATATCACTTTGGTGGTTTTCAATATTTCATGAACTAAGTTTCCTCCCTCTCGATTCTGATGAGTTATCGCAGTTTTCAATGGAAGGTCACGAAATCTCGAAACGCAATGTCATAATAAAATTTGAAATATTAAAACATACACCACTTATGAGAATATTTATCCCCTTAATTCACTTTAGTGGTTCTCAGCATTTCACGAACTTATTTTCCTAGTTCTCGATTCTTATGAGTTATCGCTGTTTTTAATGGAAGGTCACGAAATCTCGAAACGCAATGTCATAATAAAATTTGAAATATTAAAACATACACCATTTATGAGCATATTTATCCCCTTAATTCACTTTAGTGGTTCTCAGCATTTCACGAACTTATTTTCCTAGTTCTCGATTCTTATGAGTTATCGCTGTTTTTAATGGAAGTTCACGAAATCACGAAACGCAATGTCATAATAAAATTTGAAATATTAAAACATACACCACTTATGAGCATATTTATCCCCTTAATTCACTTTAGTGGTTCTCAGCATTTCACGAACTTATTTTCCTAGTTCTCGATTCTTATGAGTTATCGCTGTTTTTAATGGAAGTTCACGAAATCACGAAATGCAATGTCATAATAAAATTTGAAATATTAAAACATACACCACTTATGAGCATATTTATCCCCTTAATTCACTTTAGTGGTTCTCAGCATTTCATGAACTTATTTTCCTAGTTCTCGATTCTTATGAGTTACCGCTGTTTTCAATGGAAGTTCACGAAATCACGAAATGCAATGTCATAATAAAATTTGAAATATTAAAACATACACCACTTGTGAGCATATTTATCCCCTTAATTCACTTTGGTGATTTACAACATTTGATCAACTTGTTGTGCTAGATCTCAATTCTCATTAGTTACCGTAGTATTCAATGGAAAGTCACGAAATCTCGAAACGCAATGTCATAATAAAATTTGAAATATTAAAACATACACCACTTATGAGCATATTTATCCCCTTAATTCACTTTAGTGGTTTTCAGCATTTCATGAACTTATTTTCCTAGTTCTCGATTCTTATGAGTTATCGCTGTTTTCAATGGAAGGTCACGAAATCTCGAAACGCAATGTCATAATAAAATTTGAAATATTAAAACATACACCACTTATGAGCATATTTATCCCCTTAATTCACTTTAGTGGTTCTCAGCATTTCATGAACTTATTTTCCTAGTTCTCGATTCTTATGAGTTATCGCTGTTTTCAATGGAAGTTCACGAAATCACGAAATGCAATGTCATAATAAAATTTGAAATATTAAAACATACACCACTTGTGAGCATATTAATCCCCTTAATTCACTTTGGTGGTTTTCAACATTTGATGAACTAAGTTTCCTCCTTCTCGATTCTGATGAGTTATCGCAGTTTTCAATGGAAGGTCACGAAATCTCGAAACGCAATGTCATAATAAAATTTGAAATATTAAAACATACACCACTTATGAGCATATTTATCCCCTTAATTCACTTTAGTGGTTCTCAGCATTTCATGAACTTATTTTCCTAGTTCTCGATTCTTATGAGTTATCGCTGTTTTCAATGGAAGTTCACGAAATCACGAAATGCAATGTCATAATAAAATTTGAAATATTAAAACATACACCACTTGTGAGCATATTAATCCCCTTAATTCACTTTGGTGGTTTTCAACATTTGATGAACTAAGTTTCCTCCCTCTCGATTCTGATGAGTTATCGCAGTTTTCAATGGAAGGTCACGAAATCTCGAAACGCAATGTCATAATAAAATTTGAAATATTAAAACATACACCACTTATGAGCATATTTATCCCCTTAATTCACTTTAGTGGTTCTCAGCATTTCATGAACTTATTTTCCTAGTTCTCGATTCTTATGAGTTATCGCTGTTTTCAATGGAAGTTCACGAAATCACGAAATGCAATGTCATAATAAAATATGAAATATTAAAACATACACCACTTGTGAGCATATTAATCCCCTTAATTCACTTTGGTGGTTTTCAACATTTCATGAACTAAGTTTCCTCCCTCTCGATTCTGATGAGTTATCGCAGTTTTCAATGGAAGGTCACGAAATCTCGAAACGCAATGTCATAATAAAATTTGAAATATTAAAACATACACCACTTATGAGCATATTTATCCCCTTAATTCACTTTAGTGGTTCTCAGCATTTCATGAACTTATTTTCCTAGTTCTCGATTCTTATGAGTTATCGCTGTTTTTAATGGAAGTTCACGAAATCACGAAATGCAATGTCATAATAAAATTTGAAATATTAAAACATACACCACTTGTGAGCATATTAATCCCCTTAATTCACTTTGGTGGTTTTCAATATTTCATGAACTAAGTTTCCTCCCTCTCGATTCTGATGAGTTATCGCAGTTTTCAATGGAAGGTCACGAAATCTCGAAACGCAATGTCATAATAAAATTTGAAATATTAAAACATACACCACTTATGAGAATATTTATCCCCTTAATTCACTTTAGTGGTTCTCAGCATTTCATGAACTTATTTTCCTAGTTCTCGATTCTTATGAGTTATCGCTGTTTTTAATGGAAGTTCACGAAATCACGAAACGCAATGTCATAATAAAATTTGAAATATTAAAACATACACCACTTGTGAGCATATTAATCCCCTTAATATCACTTTGGTGGTTTTCAATATTTCATGAACTAAGTTTCCTCCCTCTCGATTCGATGAGTTATCGCAGTTTTCAATGGAAGGTCACGAAATCTCGAAACGCAATGTCATAATAAAATTTGAAATATTAAAACATACACCACTTGTGAGCATATTTATACCCTTAATTCACTTTAGTGGTTCTCAGCATTTCATGAACTTATTTTCCTAGTTCTCGATTCTTATGAGTTATCGCTGTTTTCAATGGAAGTTCACGAAATCACGAAATGCAATGTCGTTAGGAAAATTGAAATATAGGAAAATACAGTAGTTCTGGGTGTTTTAATCCCCATAATTAAATATGGTGGTTTTCAACATTTCATGAACTAAGTTTCCTCCCTCTCGATTCTGATGAGTTAACGCAGTTTTCAATGGAAGGTCACGAAATCTCGAAACGCAATGTCATAATAAAATTTGAAATATTAAAACATACACCACTTATGAGCATATTTATCCCCTTAATTCACTTTAGTGGTTCTCAGCATTTCATGAACTTATTTTCCTAGTTCTCGATTCTTATGAGTTATCGCTGTTTTCAATGGAAGGTCACGAAATCTCGAAACGCAATGTCATAATAAAATTTGAAATATTAAAACATACACCACTTATGAGCATATTTATCCCCTTAATTCACTTTAGTGGTTCTCAGCATTTCATGAACTTATTTTCCTAGTTCTCGATTCTTATGAGTTATCGCTGTTTTTAATGGAAGTTCACGAAATCACGAAATGCAATGTCATAATAAAATTTGAAATATTAAAACATACACCACTTGTGAGCATATTAATCCCCTTAATTCACTTTGGTGGTTTTCAATATTTCATGAACTAAGTTTCCTCCCTCTCGATTCTGATGAGTTATCGCAGTTTTCAATGGAAGGTCACGAAATCTCGAAACGCAATGTCATAATAAAATTTGAAATATTAAAACATACACCACTTATGAGCATATTTATCCCCTTAATTCACTTTAGTGGTTCTCAGCATTTCATGAACTTATTTTCCTAGTTCTCGATTCTTATGAGTTATCGCTGTTTTTAATGGAAGTTCACGAAATCACGAAATGCAATGTCATAATAAAATTTGAAATATTAAAACATACACCACTTGTGAGCATATTAATCCCCTTAATTCACTTTGGTGGTTTTCAATATTTCATGAACTAAGTTTCCTCCCTCTCGATTCTGATGAGTTATCGCAGTTTTCAATGGAAGGTCACGAAATCTCGAAACGCAATGTCATAATAAAATTTGAAATATTAAAACATACACCACTTATGAGCATATTTATCCCCTTAATTCACTTTAGTGGTTCTCAGCATTTCATGAACTTATTTTCCTAGTTCTCGATTCTTATGAGTTATCGCTGTTTTCAATGGAAGTTCACGAAATCACGAAATGCAATGTCATAATAAAATTTGAAATATTAAAACATACACCACTTGTGAGCATATTAATCCCCTTAATTCACTTTGGTGGTTTTCAACATTTGATGAACTAAGTTTCCTCCCTCTCGATTCTGATGAGTTATCGCAGTTTTCAATGGAAGGTCACGAAATCTCGAAACGCAATGTCATAATAAAATTTGAAATATTAAAACATACACCACTTATGAGCATATTTATCCCCTTAATTCACTTTAGTGGTTCTCAGCATTTCATGAACTTATTTTCCTAGTTCTCGATTCTTATGAGTTATCGCTGTTTTTAATAGTAGTTCACCAAATCCCCAAATGTAATGTCATACTATACTTTGAAATCTTCCGACCTACACCACTTGTGAGCATATTAATCCCCTTAATTCACTTTGGTGGTTTTCAACATTTCATGAACTAAGTTTCCTCCCTCTCGATTCGATGAGTTATCGCAGTTTTCAATGGAAGGTCACGAAATCTCGAAACGCAATGTCATAATAAAATTTGAAATATTAAAACATACACCACTTATGAGCATATTTATCCCCTTAATTCACTTTAGTGGTTCTCAGCATTTCATGAACTTATTTTCCTAGTTCTCGATTCTTATGAGTTACCGCTGTTTTCAATGGAAGTTCACGAAATCACGAAATGCAATGTCATAATAAAATTTGAAATATTAAAACATACACCACTTGTGAGCATATTAATCCCCTTAATTCACTTTGGTGGTTTTCAATATTTCATGAACTAAGTTTCCTCCCTCTCGATTCTGATGAGTTATCGCAGTTTTCAATGGAAGGTCACGAAATCTCGAAACGCAATGTCATAATAAAATTTGAAATATTAAAACATACACCACTTATGAGAATATTTATCCCCTTAATTCACTTTAGTGGTTCTCAGCATTTCACGAACTTATTTTCCTAGTTCTCGATTCTTATGAGTTATCGCTGTTTTTAATGGAAGTTCACGAAATCACGAAATGCAATGTCATAATTAAATTTGAAATATTAAAACATACACCACTCGTGAGCATATTAATCCCCTTAATTCACTTTGGTGGTTTTCAATATTTCATGAACTAAGTTTCCTCCCTCTCGATTCTGATGAGTTATCGCAGTTTTCAATGGAAGGTCACGAAATCTCGAAACGCAATGTCATAATAAAATTTGAAATATTAAAACATACACCACTTATGAGCATATTTATCCCCTTAATTCACTTTAGTGGTTCTCAGCATTTCATGAACTTATTTTCCTAGTTCTCGATTCTTATGAGTTATCGCTGTTTTCAATGGAAGTTCACGAAATCACGAAATGCAATGTCATAATAAAATTTGAAATATTAAAACATACACCACTTGTGAGCATATTAATCCCCTTAATTCACTTTGGTGGTTTTCAACATTTGATGAACTAAGTTTCCTCCCTCTCGATTCTGATGAGTTATCGCAGTTTTCAATGGAAGGTCACGAAATCTCGAAACGCAATGTCATAATAAAATTTGAAATATTAAAACATACACCACTTATGAGCATATTTATCCCCTTAATTCACTTTAGTGGTTCTCAGCATTTCATGAACTTATTTTCCTAGTTCTCGATTCTTATGAGTTATCGCTGTTTTTAATGGAAGTTCACGAAATCACGAAATGCAATGTCATAATAAAATTTGAAATATTAAAACATACACCACTTGTGAGCATATTAATCCCCTTAATTCACTTTAGTGGTTCTCAGCATTTCATGAACTTATTTTCCTAGTTCTCGATTCTTATGAGTTATCGCTGTTTTCAATGGAAGTTCACGAAATCACGAAATGCAATGTCATAATAAAATTTGAAATATTAAAACATACACCACTTGTGAGCATATTAATCCCCTTAATTCACTTTGGTGGTTCTCAGCATTTCATGAACATATTTTCCTAGTTCTCGATTCTTATGAGTTATCGCAGTTTTCAATGGAAGGTCACGAAATCTCGAAACGCAATGTCATAATAAATTTTGAAATATTAAAACATACACCACTTATGAGCATATTTATCCCCTTAATTCACTTTAGTGGTTCTCAGCATTTTATGAACTTATTTTCCTAGTTCTCGATTCTTATGAGTTATCGCTGTTTTCAATGGAAGTTCACGAAATCACGAAATGCAATGTCATAATAAAATTTGAAATATTAAAACATACACCACTTGTGAGCATATTAATCCCCTTAATTCACTTTGGTGGTTTTCAATATTTCATGAACTAAGTTTCCTCCCTCTCGATTCTGATGAGTTATCGCAGTTTTCAATGGAAGGTCACGAAATCTCGAAACGCAATGTCATAATAAAATTTGAAATATTAAAACATACACCACTTATGAGCATATTTATCCCCTTAATTCACTTTAGTGGTTCTCAGCATTTCACGAACTTATTTTCCTAGTTCTCGATTCTTATGAGTTATCGCTGTTTTTAATGGAAGTTCACGAAATCACGAAATGCAATGTCATAATAAAATTTGAAATATTAAAACATACACCACTTGTGAGCATATTAATCCCCTTAATTCACTTTGGTGGTTTTCAATATTTCATGAACTAAGTTTCCTCCCTCTCGATTCTGATGAGTTATCGCAGTTTTCAATGGAAGGTCACGAAATCTCGAAACGCAATGTCATAATAAAATTTGAAATATTAAAACATACACCACTTATGAGCATATTTATCCCCTTAATTCACTTTAGTGGTTCTCAGCATTTCATGAACTTATTTTCCTAGTTCTCGATTCTTATGAGTTATCGCTGTTTTCAATGGAAGTTCACGAAATCACGAAATGCAATGTCATAATAAAATTTGAAATATTAAAACATACACCACTTGTGAGCATATTAATCCCCTTAATATCACTTTGGTGGTTTTCAATATTTCATGAACTAAGTTTCCTCCCTCTCGATTCTGATGAGTTATCGCAGTTTTCAATGGAAGGTCACGAAATCTCGAAACGCAATGTCATAATAAAATTTGAAATATTAAAACATACACCACTTATGAGCATATTTATCCCCTTAATTCACTTTAGTGGTTCTCAGCATTTCATGAACTTATTTTCCTAGTTCTCGATTCTTATGAGTTATCGCTGTTTTCAATGGAAGTTCACGAAATCACGAAATGCAATGTCATAATAAAATTTGAAATATTAAAACATACACCACTTGTGAGCATATTAATCTCCTTAATTCACTTTGGTGGTTTTCAACATTTCATGAACTAAGTTTCCTCCCTCTCGATTCTGATGAGTTATCGCAGTTTTCAATGGAAGGTCACGAAATCTCGAAACGCAATGTCATAATAAAATTTGAAATATTAAAACATCCACCACTTATGAGCATATTTATCCCCTTAATTCACTTTAGTGGTTCTCAGCATTTCATGAACTTATTTTCCTAGTTCTCGATTCTGATGAGTTATCGCTGTTTTCAATGGAAGGTCACGAAATCACGAAACGCAATGTCATAATAAAATTTCAAATATTAAATCATACACCACTTATGAGCATATTGATCCCCTTAATTCACTTTGGTGATGATCAACATTCCATGAACATATACACCCCTTCCTCGACTCTCATTATTCATCGCTGTTTTCAATGGAAGGTCACGAAATCTCGAAACGCAATGTCATAATAAAATTTGAAATATTAAAACATACACCACTTATGCGCATATTTATCCCCTTAATTCACTTTAGTGGTTCTCAGCATTTCATGAACTTATTTTCCTAGTTCTCGATTCTTATGAGTTATCGCCGATTTCAATGGAAGGTCACGAAATCTCGAAACGCAATGTCATAATAAAATTTGAAATATTAAAACATACACCATTTACGAGCATATTTATCCCCTTAATTCACTTTAGTGGTTCTCAGCATTTCACAAACTTATTTTCCTAGTTCTCGATTCTTATGAGTTATCGCAGTTTTTAATGGAAGGTCACGAAATCACGACATGCAATGTCATAATAAAATTTTAAATATTAAAACAAACACCACTTATGAGCATATTTATCCCCTTAATTCATTTTAGTGGTTATCAACATTTCATGAACTTATTTTCCTAGTTCGCGATTCTTATGAGTTACCGCTGTTTTCAATGGAAGTTCACGAAATCACGAAACGCAATGTCATAATAAAATTTGAAATATTAAAACATACACCACTTGTGAGCATATTAATCCCCTTAATTCACTTTGGTGGTTTTCAATTTTTCATGAACTAAGTTTCCTCCCTCTCGATTCTGATGAGTTATCGCAGTTTTCAATGGAAGGTCACGAAATCTCGAAACGCAATGTCATAATAAAATTTGAAATATTAAAACATACACCACTTATGAGCATATTTATCCCCTTAATTCACTTTAGTGGTTCTCAGCATTTCATGAACTTATTTTCCTAGTTCTCGATTCTTATGAGTTATCGCTGTTTTCAATGGAAGTTCACGAAATCACGAAACGCAATGTCATAATAAAATTTGAAATATTAAAACATACACCACTTGTGAGCATATTAATCCCCTTAATATCACTTTGGTGGTTTTCAATATTTCATGAACTAAGTTTCCTCCCTCTCGATTCTGATGAGTTATCGCAGTTTTCAATGGAAGGTCACGAAATCTCGAAACGCAATGTCATAATAAAATTTGAAATATTAAAACATACACCACTTATGAGCATATTTATCCCCTTAATTCACTTTAGTGGTTCTCAGCATTTCATGAACTTATTTTCCTAGTTCTCGATTCTTATGAGTTATCGCTGTTTTCAATGGAAGGTCACGAAATCTCGAAACGCAATGTCATAATAAAATTTGAAATATTAAAACATACACCATTTATGAGCATATTTATCCCCTTAATTCACTTTAGTGGTTCTCAGCATTTCACGAACTTATTTTCCTAGTTCTCGATTCTTATGAGTTATCGCTGTTTTTAATGGAAGTTCACGAAATCACGAAATGCAATGTCATAATAAAATTTGAAATATTAAAACATACACCACTTGTGAGCATATTAATCCCCTTAATTCACTTTGGTGGTTTTCAACATTTGATGAACTAAGTTTCCTCCCTCTCGATTCTTATGAGTTATCGCAGTTTTCAATGGAAGGTCACGAAATCTCGAAACGCAATGTCATAATAAAATTTGAAATATTAAAACATACACCACTTATGAGCATATTTATCCCCTTAATTCACTTTAGTGGTTCTCAGCATTTCATGAACTTATTTTCCTAGTTCTCGATTCTTATGAGTTATCGCTGTTTTCAATGGAAGTTCACGAAATCACGAAATGCAATGTCATAATAAAATTTGAAATATTAAAACATACACCACTTGTGAGCATATTAATCCCCTTAATTCACTTTGGTGGTTTTCAATATTTCATGAACTAAGTTTCCTCCCTCTCGATTCTGATGAGTTATCGCAGTTTTCAATGGAAGGTCACGAAATCTCGAAACGCAATGTCATAATAAAATTTGAAATATTAAAACATACACCACTTATGAGCATATTTATCCCCTTAATTCACTTTAGTGGTTCTCAGCATTTCATGAACTTATTTTCCTAGTTCTCGATTCTGATGAGTTATCGCAGTTTTCAATGGAAGGTCACGAAATCTCGAAACGCAATGTCATAATAAAATTTGAAATATTAAAACATACACCACTTGTGAGCATATTAATCCCCTTAATTCACTTTGGTGGTTTTCAACATTTCATGAACTAAGTTTCCTCCCTCTCGATTCTGATGAGTTATCGCAGTTTTCAATGGAAGGTCACGAAATCTCGAAACGCAATGTCATAATAAAATTTGAAATATTAAAACATACACCACTTATGAGCATATTTATCCCCTTAATTCACTTTAGTGGTTCTCAGCATTTCATGAACTTATTTTCCTAGTTCTCGATTCTTATGAGTTATCGCTGTTTTCAATGGAAGGTCACGAAATCTCGAAACGCAATGTCATAATAAAATTTGAAATATTAAAACATACACCACTTATGAGCATATTTATCCCCTTAATTCACTTTAGTGGTTCTCAGCATTTCATGAACTTATTTTCCTAGTTCTCGATTCTTATGAGTTATCGCTGTTTTCAATGGAAGTTCACGAAATCACGAAATGCAATGTCATAATAAAATTTGAAATATTAAAACATACACCACTTGTGAGCATATTAATCCCCTTAATTCACTTTGGTGGTTTTCAACATTTCATGAACTAAGTTTCCTCCCTCTCGATTCTGATGAGTTATCGCAGTTTTCAATGGAAGGTCACGAAATCTCGAAACGCAATGTCATAATAAAATTTGAAATATTAAAACATACACCACTTATGAGCATATTTATCCCCTTAATTCACTTTAGTGGTTCTCAGCATTTCATGAACTTATTTTCCTAGTTCTCGATTCTTATGAGTTATCGCTGTTTTTAATGGAAGTTCACGAAATCACGAAATGCAATGTCATAATAAAATTTGAAATATTAAAACATACACCACTTGTGAGCATATTAATCCCCTTAATTCACTTTGGTGGTTTTCAATATTTCATGAACTAAGTTTCCTCCCTCTCGATTCTGATGAGTTATCGCAGTTTTCAATGGAAGGTCACGAAATCTCGAAACGCAATGTCATAATAAAATTTGAAATATTAAAACATACACCACTTATGAGCATATTTATCCCCTTAATTCACTTTAGTGGTTCTCAGCATTTCATGAACTTATTTTCCTAGTTCTCGATTCTTATGAGTTATCGCTGTTTTCAATGGAAGTTCACGAAATCACGAAATGCAATGTCATAATAAAATTTGAAATATTAAAACATACACCACTTGTGAGCATATTAATCCCCTTAATTCACTTTGGTGGTTTTCAATATTTCATGAACTAAGTTTCCTCCCTCTCGATTCTGATGAGTTATCGCAGTTTTCAATGGAAGGTCACGAAATCTCGAAACGCAATGTCATAATAAAATTTGAAATATTAAAACATACACCACTTATGAGCATATTTATCCCCTTAATTCACTTTAGTGGTTCTCAGCATTTCATGAACTTATTTTCCTAGTTCTCGATTCTTATGAGTTATCGCTGTTTTTAATGGAAGGTCACGAAATCACGAAACGCAATGTCATAATAAAATTTGAAATATTAAAACATACACCACTTGTGAGCATATTAATCCCCTTAATATCACTTTGGTGGTTTTCAATATTTCATGAACTAAGTTTCCTCCCTCTCGATTCTGATGAGTTATCGCAGTTTTCAATGGAAGGTCACGAAATCTCGAAACGCAATGTCATAATAAAATTTGAAATATTAAAACATACACCACTTATGAGCATATTTATCCCCTTAATTCACTTTAGTGGTTCTCAGCATTTCATGAACTTATTTTCCTAGTTCTCGATTCTTATGAGTTATCGCTGTTTTCAATGGAAGTTCACGAAATCACGAAATGCAATGTCATAATAAAATTTGAAATATTAAAACATACACCACTTGTGAGCATATTAATCCCCTTAATTCACTTTGGTGGTTTTCAACATTTCATGAACTAAGTTTCCTCCCTCTCGATTCTGATGAGTTATCGCAGTTTTCAATGGAAGGTCACGAAATCTCGAAACGCAATGTCATAATAAAATTTGAAATATTAAAACATACACCACTTATGAGCATATTTATCCCCTTAATTCACTTTAGTGGTTCTCAGCATTTCATGAACTTATTTTCCTAGTTCTCGATTCTTATGAGTTATCGCTGTTTTCAATGGAAGTTCACGAAATCACGAAATGCAATGTCATAATAAAATTTGAAATATTAAAACATACTCCTTTTGAGACCACAATCACCCACATCAACCCCCTTGCCCTCTTCATCACCCTCTTCTGAACTAAGTTTCCTCCCTCTCGATTCTGATGAGTTATCGCAGTTTTCAATGGAAGGTCACGAAATCTCGAAACGCAATGTCATAATAAAATTTGAAATATTAAAACATACACCACTTATGAGCATATTTATCCCCTTAATTCAGTTCGGAGGTTCTCAGCGTAGGATGAACTTATTTTCCTAGTTCTCGATTCTTATGAGTTATCGCTGTTTTCAATGGAAGTTCACGAAATCACGAAATGCAATGTCATAATAAAATTTGAAATATTAAAACATACACCACTTGTGAGCATATTAATCCCCTTAATTCACTTTGGTGGTTTTCAACATTTGATGAACTAAGTTTCCTCCCTCTCGATTCTGATGAGTTATCGCAGTTTTCAATGGAAGGTCACGAAATCTCGAAACGCAATGTCATAATAAAATTTGAAATATTAAAACATACACCACTTATGAGCATATTTATCCCCTTAATTCACTTTAGTGGTTCTCAGCATTTCATGAACTTATTTTCCTAGTTCTCGATTCTTATGAGTTATCGCTGTTTTCAATGGAAGTTCACGAAATCACGAAATGCAATGTCATAATAAAATTTGAAATATTAAAACATACACCACTTGTGAGCATATTAATCCCCTTAATATCACTTTGGTGGTTTTCAATATTTCATGAACTAAGTTTCCTCCCTCTCGATTCTGATGAGTTATCGCAGTTTTCAATGGAAGGTCACGAAATCTCGAAACGCAATGTCATAATAAAATTTGAAATATTAAAACATACACCACTTATGAGCATATTTATCCCCTTAATTCACTTTAGTGGTTCTCAGCATTTCATGAACTTATTTTCCTAGTTCTCGATTCTTATGAGTTATCGCTGTTTTCAATGGAAGTTCACGAAATCACGAAATGCAATGTCATAATAAAATTTGAAATATTAAAACATACACCACTTGTGAGCATATTAATCCCCTTAATTCACTTTGGTGGTTTTCAACATTTGATGAACTAAGTTTCCTCCCTCTCGATTCTGATGAGTTATCGCAGTTTTCAATGGAAGGTCACGAAATCTCGAAACGCAATGTCATAATAAAATTTGAAATATTAAAACATACACCACTTATGAGCATATTTATCCCCTTAATTCACTTTAGTGGTTCTCAGCATTTCATGAACTTATTTTCCTAGTTCTCGATTCTTATGAGTTATCGCTGTTTTCAATGGAAGTTCACGAAATCACGAAATGCAATGTCATAATAAAATTTGAAATATTAAAACATACACCACTTGTGAGCATATTAATCCCCTTAATTCACTTTGGTGGTTTTCAACATTTGATGAACTAAGTTTCCTCCCTCTCGATTCTGATGAGTTATCGCAGTTTTCAATGGAAGGTCACGAAATCTCGAAACGCAATGTCATAATAAAATTTGAAATATTAAAACATACACCACTTATGAGCATATTTATCCCCTTAATTCACTTTAGTGGTTCTCAGCATTTCATGAACTTATTTTCCTAGTTCTCGATTCTTATGAGTTATCGCTGTTTTTAATGGAAGTTCACGAAATCACGAAATGCAATGTCATAATTAAATTTGAAATATTAAAACATACACCACTCGTGAGCATATTAATACCCTTAATTCACTTTGGTGGTTTTCAATATTTCATGAACTAAGTTTCCTCCCTCTCGATTCTGATGAGTTATCGCAGTTTTCAATGGAAGGTCACGAAATCTCGAAACGCAATGTCATAATAAAATTTGAAATATTAAAACATACACCACTTATGAGCATATTTATCCCCTTAATTCACTTTAGTGGTTCTCAGCATTTCATGAACTTATTTTCCTAGTTCTCGATTCTTATGAGTTATCGCTGTTTTCAATGGAAGTTCACGAAATCACGAAATGCAATGTCATAATAAAATTTGAAATATTAAAACATACACCACTTGTGAGCATATTAATCCCCTTAATATCACTTTGGTGGTTTTCAATATTTCATGAACTAAGTTTCCTCCCTCTCGATTCTGATGAGTTATCGCAGTTTTCAATGGAAGGTCACGAAATCTCGAAACGCAATGTCATAATAAAATTTGAAATATTAAAACATACACCACTTATGAGCATATTTATCCCCTTAATTCACTTTAGTGGTTCTCAGCATTTCATGAACTTATTTTCCTAGTTCTCGATTCTTATGAGTTATCGCTGTTTTTAATGGAAGTTCACGAAATCACGAAATGCAATGTCATAATAAAATTTGAAATATTAAAACATACACCACTTGTGAGCATATTAATACCCTTAATTCACTTTGGTGGTTTTCAATATTTCATGAACTAAGTTTCCTCCCTCTCGATTCTGATGAGTTATCGCAGTTTTCAATGGAAGGTCACGAAATCTCGAAACGCAATGTCATAATAAAATTTGAAATATTAAAACATACACCACTTATGAGCATATTTATCCCCTTAATTCACTTTAGTGGTTCTCAGCATTTCATGAACTTATTTTCCTAGTTCTCGATTCTTATGAGTTATCGCTGTTTTCAATGGAAGTTCACGAAATCACGAAATGCAATGTCATAATAAAATTTGAAATATTAAAACATACACCACTTGTGAGCATATTAATCCCCTTAATTCACTTTGGTGGTTTTCAACATTTGATGAACTAAGTTTCCTCCCTCTCGATTCTGATGAGTTATCGCAGTTTTCAATGGAAGGTCACGAAATCTCGAAACGCAATGTCATAATAAAATTTGAAATATTAAAACATACACCATTTATGAGCATATTTATCCCCTTAATTCACTTTAGTGGTTCTCAGCATTTCATGAACTTATTTTCCTAGTTCTCGATTCTTATGAGTTATCGCTGTTTTTAATGGAAGGTCACGAAATCACGAAACGCAATGTCATAATAAAATTTGAAATATTAAAACATACACCACTTGTGAGCATATTAATCCCCTTAATATCACTTTGGTGGTTTTCAATATTTCATGAACTAAGTTTCCTCCCTCTCGATTCTGATGAGTTATCGCAGTTTTCAATGGAAGGTCACGAAATCTCGAAACGCAATGTCATAATAAAATTTGAAATATTAAAACATACACCATTTATGAGCATATTTATCCCCTTAATTCACTTTAGTGGTTCTCAGCATTTCACGAACTTATTTTCCTAGTTCTCGATTCTTATGAGTTATCGCTGTTTTTAATGGAAGGTCACGAAATCACGAAACGCAATGTCATAATAAAATTTGAAATATTAAAACATACACCACTTGTGAGCATATTAATCCCCTTAATATCACTTTGGTGGTTTTCAATATTTCATGAACTAAGTTTCCTCCCTCTCGATTCTGATGAGTTATCGCAGTTTTCAATGGAAGGTCACGAAATCTCGAAACGCAATGTCATAATAAAATTTGAAATATTAAAACATACACCACTTATGAGCATATTTATCCCCTTAATTCACTTTAGTGGTTCTCAGCATTTCATGAACTTATTTTCCTAGTTCTCGATTCTTATGAGTTATCGCTGTTTTCAATGGAAGTTCACGAAATCACGAAATGCAATGTCATAATAAAATTTGAAATATTAAAACATACACCACTTGTGAGCATATTAATCCCCTTAATTCACTTTGGTGGTTTTCAACATTTCAGGAACTAAGTTTCCTCCCTCTCAATTATAATGAGTTATCGCAGTTTTCAATGGAAGGTCACGAAATCTCGAAACGCAATGTCATAATAAAATTTGAAATATTAAAACATACGCCACTTATGAGCATATTTATCCCCTTAATTCACTTTAGTGGTTCTCAGCATTTCATGAACTTATTTTCCTAGTTCTCGATTCTTATGAGTTATCGCTGTTTTCAATGGAAGTTCACGAAATCACGAAATGCAATGTCATAATAAAATTTGAAATATTAAAACATACACCACTTGTGAGCATATTAATCCCCTTAATTCACTTTGGTGGTTTTGAAAATTTCATGAACTCATTTCCCTCCTTCTCGATTCTTATAAGTTATCGCTTTTTTCAATGGAAGGCACGAAATCTCGAAACGCAATGTCATAATAAAGTTTGATATATTGAAACTTACACCACTTATGAGCATGTTTATCCCTTCAATTCACTTTAGTGGTTCTCAGCATTTCATGAACTTATTTTCCTAGTTCTCGATTCTTATGAGTTATCGCTGTTTTCAATGGAAGTTCACGTAATCACGAAATGCAATGTCAAAATAGAATTTGAAATATTAAAACATACACCACTTGTGAGCATATTAATCCCCTTAATTCACTTTGGTGGTTTTCAACATTTCATGAACTAAGTTTCCTCCCTCTCGATTCTGATGAGTTATCGCAGTTTTCAATGGAAGGTCACGAAATCTCGAAACGCAATGTCATAATAAAATTTGAAATATTAAAACATACACCACTTATGAGCATATTTATCCCCTTAATTCACTTTAGTGGTTCTCAGCATTTCATGAACTTATTTTCCTAGTTCTCGATTCTTATGAGTTATCGCTGTTTTCAATGGAAGTTCACGAAATCACGAAATGCAATGTCATAATAAAATTTGAAATATTAAAACATACACCACTTGTGAGCATATTAATCCCCTTAATTCACTTTGGTGGTTTTCAATATTTCATGAACTAAGTTTCCTCCCTCTCGATTCTGATGAGTTATCGCAGTTTTCAATGGAAGGTCACGAAATCTCGAAACGCAATGTCATAATAAAATTTGAAATATTAAAACATACACCACTTATGAGCATATTTATCCCCTTAATTCACTTTAGTGGTTCTCAGCATTTCATGAACTTATTTTCCTAGTTCTCGATTCTTATGAGTTATCGCTGTTTTCAATGGAAGTTCACGAAATCACGAAATGCAATGTCATAATAAAATTTGAAATATTAAAACATACACCACTTGTGAGCATATTAATCCCCTTAATTCACTTTGGTGGCTTTCAACATTTGATGAACTAAGTTTCCTCCCTCTCGATTCTGATGAGTTATCGCAGTTTTCAATGGAAGGTCACGAAATCTCGAAACGCAATGTCATAATAAAATTTGAAATATTAAAACATACACCACTTATGAGCATATTTATCCCCTTAATTCACTTTAGTGGTTCTCAGCATTTCATGAACTTATTTTCCTAGTTCTCGATTCTTATGAGTTATCGCTGTTTTCAATGGAAGTTCACGAAATCACGAAATGCAATGTCATAATAAAATTTGAAATATTAAAACATATCCCAATAGCGACCATAATAATAAGAGTAAATATCTCTGTTGTTTTCGAATCTTTAAAGAACTAAGTTTCCTCCCTCTCAATTCTGATGAGTTATCGCAGTTTTCAATGGAAGGTCACGAAATCTCGAAACGCAATGTCATAATAAAATTTGAAATATTAAAACATACACCATTTATGAGCATATTTATCCCCTTAATTCACTTTAGTGGTTCTCAGCATTTCATGAACTTATTTTCCTAGTTCTCGATTCTTATGAGTTATCGCTGTTTTCAATGGAAGTTCACGAAATCACGAAATGCAATGTCATAATAAAATTTGAAATATTAAAACATACACCACTTGTGAGCATATTAATCCCCTTAATTCACTTTGGTGGTTTTCAATATTTCATGAACTAAGTTTCCTCCCTCTCGATTCTGATGAGTTATCGCAGTTTTCAATGGAAGGTCACGAAATCTCGAAACGCAATGTCATAATAAAATTTGAAATATTAAAACATACACCACTTATGAGCATATTTATCCCCTTAATTCACTTTAGTGGTTCTCAGCATTTCATGAACTTATTTTCCTAGTTCTCGATTCTTATGAGTTATCGCTGTTTTCAATGGAAGTTCACGAAATCACGAAATGCAATGTCATAATAAAATTTGAAATATTAAAACATACACCACTTGTGAGCATATTAATCCCCTTAATTCACTTTGGTGGTTTTCAACATTTGATGAACTAAGTTTCCTCCCTCTCGATTCTGATGAGTTATCGCAGTTTTCAATGGAAGGTCACGAAATCTCGAAACGCAATGTCATAATAAAATTTGAAATATTAAAACATACACCACTTATGAGCATATTTATCCCCTTAATTCACTTTAGTGGTTCTCAGCATTTCATGAACTTATTTTCCTAGTTCTCGATTCTTATGAGTTATCGCTGTTTTTAATGGAAGTTCACGAAATCACGAAATGCAATGTCATAATAAAATTTGAAATATTAAAACATACACCACTTGTGAGCATATTAATCCCCTTAATTCACTTTGGTGGTTTTCAATATTTCATGAACTAAGTTTCCTCCCTCTCGATTCTGATGAGTTATCGCAGTTTTCAATGGAAGGTCACGAAATCTCGAAACGCAATGTCATAATAAAATTTGAAATATTAAAACATACACCACTTATGAGCATATTTATCCCCTTAATTCACTTTAGTGGTTCTCAGCATTTCATGAACTTATTTTCCTAGTTCTCGATTCTTATGAGTTATCGCTGTTTTCAATGGAAGTTCACGAAATCACGAAATGCAATGTCATAATAAAATTTGAAATATTAAAACATACACCACTTGTGAGCATATTAATCCCCTTAATTCACTTTGGTGGTTTTCAACATTTGATGAACTAAGTTTCCTCCCTCTCGATTCTGATGAGTTATCGCAGTTTTCAATGGAAGGTCACGAAATCTCGAAACGCAATGTCATAATAAAATTTGAAATATTAAAACATACACCATTTATGAGCATATTTATCCCCTTAATTCACTTTAGTGGTTCTCAGCATTTCACGAACTTATTTTCCTAGTTCTCGATTCTTATGAGTTATCGCTGTTTTTAATGGAAGTTCACGAAATCACGAAACGCAATGTCATAATAAAATTTAAAATATTAAAACATACACCACTTGTGAGCATATTAATCCCCTTAATATCACTTTGGTGGTTTTCAATATTTCATGAACTAAGTTTCCTCCCTCTCGATTCTGATGAGTTATCGCAGTTTTCAATGGAAGGTCACGAAATCTCGAAACGCAATGTCATAATAAAATTTGAAATATTAAAACATACACCACTTATGAGAATATTTATCCCCTTAATTCACTTTAGTGGTTCTCAGCATTTCACGAACTTATTTTCCTAGTTCTCGATTCTTATGAGTTATCGCTGTTTTTAATGGAAGTTCACGAAATCACGAAATGCAATGTCATAATAAAATTTGAAATATTAAAACATACACCACTTGTGAGCATATTAATCCCCTTAATATCACTTTGGTGGTTTTCAATATTTCATGAACTAAGTTTGCTCCCTCTCGATTCTGATGAGTTATCGCAGTTTTCAATGGAAGGTCACGAAATCTCGAAACGCAATGTCATAATAAAATTTGAAATATTAAAACATACACCACTTATGAGCATATTTATCCCCTTAATTCACTTTAGTGGTTCTCAGCATTTCATGAACTTATTTTCCTAGTTCTCGATTCTTATGAGTTATCGCTGTTTTCAATGGAAGTTCACGAAATCACGAAATGCAATGTCATAATAAAATTTGAAATATTAAAACATACACCACTTGTGAGCATATTAATCCCCTTAATTCACTTTGGTGGTTTTCAACATTTGATGAACTAAGTTTCCTCCCTCTCGATTCTGATGAGTTATCGCAGTTTTCAATGGAAGGTCACGAAATCTCGAAACGCAAAGTCATAATAAAATTTCAAATATTGAAACATACAACACTTATGAGCATATTTATCCCCTTAATTCACTTTAGTGGTTCTCAGCATTTCATGAACTTATTTTCCTAGTTCTCGATTCTTATGAGTTATCGCTGTTTTCAATGGAAGTTCACGAAATCACGAAATGCAATGTCATAATAAAATTTGAAATATTAAAACATACACCACTTGTGAGCATATTAATCCCCTTAATTCACTTTGGTGGTTTTCAACATTTGATGAACTAAGTTTCCTCCCTCTCGATTCTGATGAGTTATCGCAGTTTTCAATGGAAGGTCACGAAATCTCGAAACGCAATGTCATAATAAAATTTGAAATATTAAAACATACACCATTTATGAGCATATTTATCCCCTTAATTCACTTTAGTGGTTCTCAGCATTTCATGAACTTATTTTCCTAGTTCTCGATTCTTATGAGTTATCGCTGTTTTTAATGGAAGTTCACGAAATCACGAAATGCAATGTCATAATAAAATTTGAAATATTAAAACATACACCACTTGTGAGCATATTAATCCCCTTAATTCACTTTGGTGGTTTTTAACTTTTTCATGACTAAATTTTCCTCCTCTCGATTCTGATGAGTTATCGCAGTTTTCAATGGAAGGTCACGAAATCTCGAAACGCAATGTCATAATAAAATTTGAAATATTAAAACATACACCACTTATGAGAATATTTATCCCCTTAATTCACTTTAGTGGTTCTCAGCATTTCATGAACTTATTTTCCTAGTTCTCGATTCTTATGAGTTATCGCTGTTTTCAATGGAAGTTCACGAAATCACGAAATGCAATGTCATAATAAAATTTGAAATATTAAAACATACACCACTTGTGAGCATATTAATCCTCTTAATTCACTTTGGTGGTTTTCAACATTTGATGAACTAAGTTTCCTCCCTCTCGATTCTGATGAGTTATCGCAGTTTTCAATGGAAGGTCACGAAATCTCGAAACGCAATGTCATAATAAAATTTGAAATATTAAAACATACACCATTTATGAGCATATTTATCCCCTTAATTCACTTTAGTGGTTCTCAGCATTTCACGAACTTATTTTCCTAGTTCTCGATTCTTATGAGTTATCGCTGTTTTTAATGGAAGTTCACGAAATCACGAAATGCAATGTCATAATAAAATTTGAAATATTAAAACATACACCACTTGTGAGCATATTAATCCCCTTAATTCACTTTGGTGGTTTTCAACATTTCATGAACTAAGTTTCCTCCCTCTCGATTCTGATGAGTTATCGCAGTTTTCAATGGAAGGTCACGAAATCTCGAAACGCAATGTCATAATAAAATTTGAAATATTAAAACATACACCACTTATGAGCATATTTATCCCCTTAATTCACTTTAGTGGTTCTCAGCATTTCATGAACTTATTTTCCTAGTTCTCGATTCTTATGAGTTATCGCTGTTTTCAATGGAAGTTCACGAAATCACGAAATGCAATGTCATAATAAAATTTGAAATATTAAAACATACACCACTTGTGAGCATATTAATCCCCTTAATTCACTTTGGTGGTTTTCAACATTTGATGAACTAAGTTTCCTCCCTCTCGATTCTGATGAGTTATCGCAGTTTTCAATGGAAGGTCACGAAATCTCGAAACGCAATGTCATAATAAAATTTGAAATATTAAAACATACACCACTTATGAGCATATTTATCCCCTTAATTCACTTTACTGGTTCTCAGCATTTCATGAACTTATTTTCCTAGTTCTCGATTCTTATGAGTTATCGCTGTTTTTAATGGAAGGTCACGAAATCACGAAACGCAATGTCATAATAAAATTTGAAATATTAAAACATACACCACTTGTGAGCATATTAATCCCCTTAATATCACTTTGGTGGTTTTCAATATTTCATGAACTAAGTTTCCTCCCTCTCGATTCTGATGAGTTATCGCAGTTTTCAATGGAAGGTCACGAAATCTCGAAACGCAATGTCATAATAAAATTTGAAATATTAAAACATACACCACTTATGAGAATATTTATCCCCTTAATTCACTTTAGTGGTTCTCAGCATTTCACGAACTTATTTTCCTAGTTCTCGATTCTTATGAGTTATCGCTGTTTTTAATGGAAGGTCACGAAATCACGAAACGCAATGTCATAATAAAATTTGAAATATTAAAACATACACCACTTGTGAGCATATTAATCCCCTTAATATCACTTTGGTGGTTTTCAATATTTCATGAACTAAGTTTCCTCCCTCTCGATTCTGATGAGTTATCGCAGTTTTCAATGGAAGGTCACGAAATCTCGAAACGCAATGTCATAATAAAATTTGAAATATTAAAACATACACCACTTATGAGAATATTTATCCCCTTAATTCACTTTAGTGGTTCTCAGCATTTCATGAACTTATTTTCCTAGTTCTCGATTCTTATGAGTTATCGCTGTTTTCAATGGAAGTTCACGAAATCACGAAATGCAATGTCATAATAAAATTTGAAATATTAAAACATACACCACTTGTGAGCATATTAATCCCCTTAATTCACTTTGGTGGTTTTCAACATTTGATGAACTAAGTTTCCTCCCTCTCGATTCTGATGAGTTATCGCAGTTTTCAATGGAAGGTCACGAAATCTCGAAACGCAATGTCATAATAAAATTTCAAATATTAAAACATACACCACTTATGAGCATATTTATCCCCTTAATTCACTTTAGTGGTTCTCAGCATTTCATGAACTTATTTTCCTAGTTCTCGATTCTTATGAGTTATCGCTGTTTTCAATGGAAGTTCACGAAATCACGAAATGCAATGTCATAATAAGATTGGAAGAACGTAACGAAACACAACATGGTAGATCTCCTCATATCATTATAAAGATTTTCAACATTTCATGAACTAAGTTTCCTCCCTCTCGATTCTGATGAGTTATCGCAGTTTTCAATGGAAGGTCACGAAATCTCGAAACGCAATGTCATAATAAAATTTGAAATATTAAAACATACACCACTTATGAGCATATTTATCCCCTTAATTCACTTTAGTGGTTCTCAGCATTTCATGAACTTATTTTCCTAGTTCTCGATTCTTATGAGTTATCGCTGTTTTCAATGGAAGTTCACGAAATCACGAAATGCAATGTCATAATAAAATTTGAAATATTAAAACATACACCACTTGTGAGCATATTAATCCCCTTAATTCACTTTGGTGGTTTTCAACATTTGATGAACTAAGTTTCCTCCCTCTCGATTCTGATGAGTTATCGCAGTTTTCAATGGAAGGTCACGAAATCTCGAAACGCAATGTCATAATAAAATTTGAAATATTAAAACATACACCATTTATGAGCATATTTATCCCCTTAATTCACTTTAGTTCTCAGCATTTCACGAACTTATTTTCCTAGTTCTCGCTGTTTTTAATGGAAGTTCACGAAATCACGAAATGCAATGTCATAATTAAATTTGAAATATTAAAACATACACCACTCGTGAGCATATTAATCCCCTTAATTCACTTTGGTGGTTTTCAATATTTCATGAACTAAGTTTCCTCCCTCTCGATTCTGATGAGTTATCGCAGTTTTCAATGGAAGGTCACGAAATCTCGAAACGCAATGTCATAATAAAATTTGAAATATTAAAACATACACCACTTATGAGAATATTTATCCCCTTAATTCACTTTAGTGGTTCTCAGCATTTCATGAACTTATTTTCCTAGTTCTCGATTCTTATGAGTTATCGCTGTTTTCAATGGAAGTTCACGAAATCACGAAATGCAATGTCATAATAAAATTTGAAATATTAAAACATACACCACTTGTGAGCATATTAATCCCCTTAATTCACTTTGGTGGTTTTCAACATTTGATGAACTAAGTTTCCTCCCTCTCGATTCTGATGAGTTATCGCAGTTTTCAATGGAAGGTCACGAAATCTCGAAACGCAATGTCATAATAAAATTTGAAATATTAAAACATACACCACTTATGAGAATATTTATCCCCTTAATTCACTTTAGTGGTTCTCAGCATTTCATGAACTTATTTTCCTAGTTCTCGATTCTTATGAGTTACCGCTGTTTTCAATGGAAGTTCACGAAATCACGAAATGCAATGTCATAATAAAATTTGAAATATTAAAACATACACCACTTGTGAGCATATTAATCCCCTTAATTCACTTTGGTGGTTTTCAACATTTGATGAACTAAGTTTCCTCCCTCTCGATTCTGATGAGTTATCGCAGTTTTCAATGGAAGGTCACGAAATCTCGAAACGCAATGTCATAATAAAATTTGAAATATTAAAACATACACCATTTATGAGCATATTTATCCCCTTAATTCACTTTAGTGGTTCTAGATCGTACGCGCGCTGTTTAGGGTAAGTGTGTAGATCTCGTTATGAGTTATCGCTGTTTTTAATGGAAGTTCACGAAATCACGAAATGCAATGTCATAATTAAATTTGAAATATTAAAACATACACCACTCGTGAGCATATTAATCCCCTTAATTCACTTTGGTGGTTTTCAATATTTCATGAACTAAGTTTCCTCCCTCTCGATTCTGATGAGTTATCGCAGTTTTCAATGGAAGGTCACGAAATCTCGAAACGCAATGTCATAATAAAATTTGAAATATTAAAACATACACCACTTATGAGCATATTTATCCCCTTAATTCACTTTAGTGGTTCTCAGCATTTCATGAACTTATTTTCCTAGTTCTCGATTCTTATGAGTTACCGCTGTTTTCAATGGAAGTTCACGAAATCACGAAATGCAATGTCATAATAAAATTTGAAATATTAAAACATACACCACTTGTGAGCATATTAATCCCCTTAATTCACTTTGGTGGTTTTCAACATTTGATGAACTAAGTTTCCTCCCTCTCGATTCTGATGAGTTATCGCAGTTTTCAATGGAAGGTCACGAAATCTCGAAACGCAATGTCATAATAAAATTTGAAATATTAAAACATACACCACTTATGAGAATATTTATCCCCTTAATTCACTTTAGTGGTTCTCAGCATTTCATGAACTTATTTTCCTAGTTCTCGATTCTTATGAGTTACCGTTGTTTTCAATGGAAGTTCAAGAAATCACGAAATGCAATGTCATAATAAAATTTGAAATATTAAAACATACACCACTTGTGAGCATATTAATCCCCTTAATTCACTTTGGTGGTTTTCAACATTTGATGAACTAAGTTTCCTCCCTCTCGATTCTGATGAGTTATCGCAGTTTTCAATGGAAGGTCACGAAATCTCGAAACGCAATGTCATAATAAAATTTGAAATATTAAAACATACACCACTTATGAGCATATTTATCCCCTTAATTCACTTTACTGGTTCTCAGCATTTCATGAACTTATTTTCCTAGTTCTCGATTCTTATGAGTTACCGCTGTTTTCAATGGAAGTTCACGAAATCACGAAATGCAATGTCATAATAAAATTTGAAATATTAAAACATACACCACTTGTGAGCATATTAATCCCCTTAATTCACTTTGGTGGTTTTCAACATTTGATAAACTAAGTTTCCTCCCTCTCGATTCTGATGAATTATCGCAGTTTTCAATGGAAGGTCACGAAATCTCGAAACGCAATGTCATAATAAAATTTGAAATATTAAAACATACACCATTTATGAGCATATTTATCCCCTTAATTCACTTTAGTGGTTCTCAGCATTTCACGAACTTATTTTCCTAGTTCTCGATTCTTATGAGTTATCGCTGTTATTAATGGAAGGTCACGAAATCACGAAACGCAATGTCATAATAAAATTTGAAATATTAAAACATACACCACTTGTGAGCATATTAATCCCCTTAATATCACTTTGGTGGTTTTCAATATTTCATGAACTAAGTTTCCTCCCTCTCGATTCTGATGAGTTATCGCAGTTTTCAATGGAAGGTCACGAAATCTCGAAACGCAATGTCATAATAAAATTTGAAATATTAAAACATACACCACTTATGAGAATATTTATCCCCTTAATTCACTTTAGTGGTTCTCAGCATTTCACGAACTTATTTTCCTAGTTCTCGATTCTTATGAGTCATCGCTGTTTTTAATGGAAGGTCACGAAATCACGAAACGCAATGTCATAATAAAATTTGAAATATTAAAACATACACCACTTGTGAGCATATTAATCCCCTTAATATCACTTTGGTGGTTTTCAATATTTCATGAACTAAGTTTCCTCCCTCTCGATTCTGATGAGTTATCGCAGTTTTCAATGGAAGGTCACGAAATCTCGAAACGCAATGTCATAATAAAATTTGAAATATTAAAACATACACCACTTATGAGAATATTTATCCCCTTAATTCACTTTAGTGGTTCTCAGCATTTCATGAACTTATTTTCCTAGTTCTCGATTCTTATGAGTTATCGCTGTTTTCAATGGAAGTTCACGAAATCACGAAATGCAATGTCATAATAAAATTTGAAATATTAAAACATACACCACTTGTGAGCATATTAATCCCCTTAATTCACTTTGGTGGTTTTCAACATTTGATGAACTAAGTTTCCTCCCTCTCGATTCTGATGAGTTATCGCAGTTTTCAATGGAAGGTCACGAAATCTCGAAACGCAAAGTCATAATAAAATTTCAAATATTGAAACATACAACACTTAGGAGCATATTTATCCCCTTAATTCACTTTAGTGGTTCTCAGCATTTCATGAACTTATTTTCCTAGTTCTTGATTCTTATGAGTTATCGCTGTTTTCAATGGAAGTTCACGAAATCACGAAATGCAATGTCATAATAAAATTTGAAATATTGAACCATACACCACTTGTGAGCATATTAATCCCCTGAATTCACTTTAGTGGTTTTCAACATTTCATGAACTAAGTTTCCTCCCTCTCGATTCTGATGAGTTATCGCAGTTTTCAATGGAAGGTCACGAAATCTCGAAACGCAATGTCATAATAAAATTTGAAATATTAAAACATACACCACTTATGAGAATATTTATCCCCTTAATTCACTTTAGTGGTTCTCAGCATTTCATGAACTTATTTTCCTAGTTCTCGATTCTTATGAGTTACCGCTGTTTTCAATGGAAGTTCACGAAATCACGAAATGCAATGTCATAATAAAATTTGAAATATTAAAACATACACCACTTGTGAGCATATTAATCCCCTTAATTCACTTTGGTGGTTTTCAACATTTGATGAACTAAGTTTCCTCCCTCTCGATTCTGATGAGTTATCGCAGTTTTCAATGGAAGGTCACGAAATCTCGAAACATACACCACTTATGAGAATATTTATCCCCTTAATTCACTTTAGTGGTTCTCAGCATTTCATGAACTTATTTTCCTAGTTCTCGATTCTTATGAGTTACCGCTGTTTTCAATGGAAGTTCACGAAATCACGAAATGCAATGTCATAATAAAATTTGAAATATTAAAACATACACCACTTGTGAGCATATTAATCCCCTTAATTCACTTTGGTGGTTTTCAACATTTGATGAACTAAGTTTCCTCCCTCTCGATTCTGATGAGTTATCGCAGTTTTCAATGGAAGGTCACGAAATCTCGAAACGCAATGTCATAATAAAATTTGAAATATTAAAACATACACCATTTATGAGCATATTTATCCCCTTAATTCACTTTAGTGGTTCTCAGCATTTCACGAACTTATTTTCCTAGTTCTCGATTCTTATGAGTTATCGCTGTTTTTAATGGAAGTTCACGAAATCACGAAATGCAATGTCATAATTAAATTTGAAATATTAAAACATACACCACTCGTGAGCATATTAATCCCCTTAATTCACTTTGGTGGTTTTCAATATTTCATGAACTAAGTTTCCTCCCTCTCGATTCTGATGAGTTATCGCAGTTTTCAATGGAAGGTCACGAAATCTCGAAACGCAATGTCATAATAAAATTTGAAATATTAAAACATACACCACTTATGAGCATATTTATCCCCTTAATTCACTTTAGTGGTTCTCAGCATTTCATGAACTTATTTTCCTAGTTCTCGATTCTTATGAGTTACCGCTGTTTTCAATGGAAGTTCACGAAATCACGAAATGCAATGTCATAATAAAATTTGAAATATTAAAACATACACCACTTGTGAGCATATTAATCCCCTTAATTCACTTTGGTGGTTTTCAACATTTGATGAACTAAGTTTCCTCCCTCTCGATTCTGATGAGTTATCGCAGTTTTCAATGGAAGGTCACGAAATCTCGAAACGCAATGTCATAATAAAATTTGAAATATTAAAACATACACCACTTATGAGAATATTTATCCCCTTAATTCACTTTAGTGGTTCTCAGCATTTCATGAACTTATTTTCCTAGTTCTCGATTCTTATGAGTTACCGTTGTTTTCAATGGAAGTTCAAGAAATCACGAAATGCAATGTCATAATAAAATTTGAAATATTAAAACATACACCACTTGTGAGCATATTAATCCCCTTAATTCACTTTGGTGGTTTTCAACATTTGATGAACTAAGTTTCCTCCCTCTCGATTCTGATGAGTTATCGCAGTTTTCAATGGAAGGTCACGAAATCTCGAAACGCAATGTCATAATAAAATTTCAAATATTAAATCATACACCACTTATGAGCATATTTATCCCCTTAATTCACTTTGGTGATTTTCAACATTTCATGAACTTATTCTCCTCCTTCACGATTCTTATGAGTTCAATGGAAGGTCACGAAATCTCGAAACGCAAAGTCATAATAAAATTTCAAATATTGAAACATACAACACTTAGGAGCATATTTATCCCCTTAATTCACTTTAGTGGTTCTCAGCATTTCATGAACTTATTTTCCTAGTTCTCGATTCTTATGAGTTATCGCTGTTTTCAATGGAAGTTCACGAAATCACGAAATGCAATGTCATAATAAAATTTGAAATATTGAAACATACACCCCTTGTGAGCATATTAATACCGTTAATTCACTTTGGTGGTTTTCAACATTTCTTGAACTAAGTTTACTCCCTCTCGATTCTGATGAGTTATCGCAGTTTTCAATGGAAGGTCACGAAATCTAGAAACGCAATGTCATAATAAAATTTGAAATATTAAAACATACACCACTTGTGAGCATATTAATCCCCTTAATTCACTTTGGTGGTTTTCAACATTTGATGAACTAAGTTTCCTCCCTCTCGATTCTGATGAGTTATCGTAGTTTTCAATGGAAGGTCATGAAATCTCGAAACGCAATGTCATAATAAAATTTCAAATATTAAATCATACACCACTTATGAGCATATTTATCCCCTTAATTCACTTTGGTGATTTTCAACATTTCATGAACTTATTTTCCTCCTTCACGATTCTTATGAGTTCAATGGAAGGTCACGAAATCTCGAAAAGCAATGTCATAATAAAGTTTGACATATTATGAGCATATTTATCCCCTTAATTCACTTTGGTGATTTTCAACATTTCATGAACTTATTCTCCTCCTTCATGATTCTTATGATTTCAATGGATGGTCACGAAATCTCGAAACGCAAAGTCATAATAAAATTTCAAATATTGAAACATACAACACTTAGGAGCATATTTATCCTCTTAATTCACTTTAGTTGTTCTCAGCATTTCATGAATTTATTTTCCTAGTTCTCGATTCTTATGAGTTATCGCTGTTTTCAATGGAAGTTCACGAAATCACGAAGTGCAATGTCATAATAAAATTTGAAATATTAAAACATACACCACTTGTGAGCATATTAATCCCCTTAATATCACTTTGGTGGTTTTCAATATTTCATGAACTAAGTTTCCTCCCTCTCGATTCTGATGAGTTATCGCAGTTTTCAATGGAAGGTCACGAAATCTCGAAACGCAATGTCATAATAAAATTTGAAATATTAAAACATACACCACTTATGAGAATATTTATCCCCTTAATTCACTTTGGTGATTTTCAACATTTCATGAACTTATTCTCCTCCTTCATGATTCTTATGAGTTCAATGGAAGGTCACGAAATCTCGAAACGCAAAGTCATAATAAAATTTCAAATATTGAAACATACAACACTTAGGAGCATATTTATCCTCTTAATTCACTTTAGTTGTTCTCAGCATTTCATGAATTTATTTTCCTAGTTCTCGATTCTTATGAGTTATCGCTGTTTTCAATGGAAGTTCACGAAATCACGAAATGCAATGTCATAATAAAATTTGAAATATTAAAACATACACCACTTGTGAGCATATTAATCCCCTTAATATCACTTTGGTGGTTTTCAATATTTCATGAACTAAGTTTCCTCCCTCTCGATTCTGATGAGTTATCGCAGTTTTCAATGGAAGGTCACGAAATCTCGAAACGCAATGTCATAATAAAATTTGAAATATTAAAACATACACCACTTATGAGAATATTTATCCCCTTAATTCACTTTAGTGGTTCTCAGCATTTCACGAACTTATTTTCCTAGTTCTCGATTCTTATGAGTTATCGCTGTTTTTAATGGAAGGTCACGAAATCACGAAACGCAATGTCATAATAAAATTTGAAATATTAAAACATACACCACTTGTGAGCATATTAATCCCCTTAATATCACTTTGGTGGTTTTCAATATTTCATGAACTAAGTTTCCTCCCTCTCGATTTTTATTATTTATGGTACTTTTAAATCCAAGATCAACAAACCTCCAATCGCAATGTCATAATAAAATTTGAAATATTAAAACATACACCACTTATGAGCATATTTATCCCCTTAATTCACTTTAGTGGTTCTCAGCATTTCATGAACTTATTCTCCTCCTTCTGGTTGGTTGTGCGTTGTGGCGGGATAGAATGGAGGTTTAGGAAGTCGCCGAATCAAAAGTCATAATAAAATTTGAAATATTAAAACATACACCACTTGTGAGCATATTAATCCCCTTAATTCACTTTGGTGGTTTTCAACATTTGATGAACTAAGTTTCCTCCCTCTCGATTCTGATGAGTTATCGCAGTTTTCAATGGAAGGTCACGAAATCTCGAAACGCAATGTCATAATAAAATTTCAAATATTAAATCATACACCACTTATGAGCATATTTATCCCCTTAATTCACTTTGGTGATTTTCAACATTTCATGAACTTATTCTCCTCCTTCACGATTCTTATGAGTTCAATGGAAGGTCACGAAATCTCGAAAAGCAATGTCATAATAAAGTTTGACATATTATGAGCATATTTATCCCCTTAATTCACTTTGGTGATTTTCAACATTTCATGAACTTATTCTCCTCCTTCATGATTCTTATGAGTTCAATGGAAGGTCACGAAATCTCGAAACGCAAAGTCATAATAAAATTTCAAATATTGAAACATACAACACTTAGGAGCATATTTATCCCCTTAATTCACTTTAGTGGTTCTCAGCATTTCATGAACTTATTTTCCTAGTTCTCGATTCTTATGAGTTATCGCTGTTTTCAATCGAAGTTCACGAAATCACGAAATGCAATGTCATAATAAAATTTGAAATATTGAAACATACACCACTTGTGAGCATATTAATCCCTTTAATTCACTTTGGTGGTTTTCAACATTTGATGAACTAAGTTTCCTCCCTCTCGATTCTGATGAGTTATCGCAGTTTTCAATGGAAGGTCACGAAATCTCGAAACGCAATGTCATAATAAAATTTCAAATATTAAATCATACACCACTTATGAGCATATTTATCCCCTTAATTCACTTTGGTGATTTTCAACATTTCATGAACTTATTCTCCTCCTTCACGATTCTTATGAGTTCAATGGAAGGTCACGAAATCTCGAAAAACAATGTCATAATAAAATTTGACATATTAAGACATACATTATTTAGGAGCATATTTATCCCCTTAATTCACTTTAGTGGTTCTCAGCATTTCATGAACTTATTTTCCTAGTTCTCGATTCTTATGAGTTATCGATGTTTTCAATGGAAGGTCACGAAATCTCGAAACGCAAAGTCATAATAAAATTTCAAATATTGAAACATACAACACTTAGGAGCATATTTATCCCCTTAATTCACTTTAGTGGTTCTCAGCATTTCATGAACTTATTTTCCTAGTTCTCGATTCTTATGAGTTATCGCTGTTTTCAATGGAAGTTCACGAAATCACGAAATGCAATGTCATAATAAAATTTGAAATATTGAACCATACACCACTTGTGAGCATATTAATCCCCTGAATTCACTTTAGTGGTTTTCAACATTTCATGAACTAAGTTTCCTCCCTCTCGATTCTGATGAGTTATCGCAGTTTTCAATGGAAGGTCACGAAATCTCGAAACGCAATGTCATAATAAAATTTGAAATATTAAAACATACACCACTTATGAGCATATTTATCCCCTTAATTCACTTTAGTGGTTCTCAGCATTTCATGAACTTATTTTCCTAGTTCTCGATTCTTATGAGTTATCGCTGTTTTCAATGGAAGTTCACGAAATCACAAAATGCAATGTCATAATAAAATTTGAAATATTGAAACATACACCACTTGTGAGCATATTAATCCCCTTAATTCACTTTGGTGGTTTTCAACATTTCATGAACTAAGTTTCCTCCCTCTCGATTCTGATGAGTTATCGCAGTTTTCAATGGAAGGTCACGAAATCTCGAAACGCAATGTCATAATAAAATTTGAAATATTAAAACATACACCACTTGTGAGCATATTAATCCCCTTAATTCACTTTGGTGGTTTTCAACATTTGATGAACTAAGTTTCCTCCTCTCGATTCTGATGAGTTATCGCAGTTTTCAATGGAAGGTCACGAAATCTCGAAACGCAATGTCATAATAAAATTTCAAATATTAAATCATACACCACTTATGAGCATATTTATCCCCTTAATTCACTTTGGTGATTTTCAACATTTCATGAACTTATTCTCCTCCTTCACGATTCTTATGAGTTCAATGGAAGGTCACAAAATCTCGAAAAGCAATGTCATAATAAAGTTTGACATATTATGAGCATATTTATCCCCTTAATTCACTTTGGTGATTTTCAACAATTCATGAACTTATTTTCCTAGTTCTCGATTCTTATGAGTTATCGCTGTTTTCAATGGAAGGTCACGAAATCTCGAAACGCAAAGTCATAATAAAATTTCAAATATTGAGACATACAACACTTAGGAGCATATTTATCCCCTTAATTCACTTTAGTGGTTCTCAGCATTTCATGAACTTATTTTCCTAGTTCTCGATTCTTATGAGTTATCGCTGTTTTCAATGGAAGTTCACGAAATCACGAAATGCAATGTCATAATAAAATTTGAAATATTGAACCATACACCACTTGTGAGCATATTAATCCCCGGAATTCACTTTGGTGGTTTTCAACATTTCATGAACTAAGTTTCCTCCCTCTCGATTCTGATGAGTTATCGCAGTTTTCAATGAAAGGTCACGAAATCTCGAAACCCAATGTCATAATAAAATTTGAAATATTAAAACATACACCACTTATGAGCATATTTATCCCCTTAATTCACTTTAGTGGTTCTCAGCATTTCATGAACTTATTTTCCTAGTTCTCGATTCTTATGAGTTATCGCTGTTTTCAATGGAAGTTCACGAAATCACGAAATGCAATGTCATAATAAAATTTGAAATATTGAAACATACACCACTTGTGAGCATATTAATCCCCTTAATATCACTTTCGTGGTTTTCAATATTTCATGAACTAAGTTTCCTCCCTCTCGATTCTGATGAGTTATCGCAGTTTTCAATGGAAGGTCACGAAATCTCGAAACGCAATGTCATAATAAAATTTGAAATATTAAAACATACACCACTTATGAGAATATTTATCCCCTTAATTCACTTTAGTGGTTCTCAGCATTTCACGAACTTATTTTCCTAGTTCTCGATTCTTATGAGTTATCGCTGTTTTTAATGGAAGGTCACGAAATCACGAAACGCAATGTCATAATAAAATTTGAAATATTAAAACATACACCACTTGTGAGCATATTAATCCCCTTAATATCACTTTGGTGGTTTTCAATATTTCATGAACTAAGTTTCCTCCCAGATCGTACGAGT
>JAMKOQ010000539.1:356918-404676 GCA_026770425.1 Boechera divaricarpa | reverse complement strand
GCACATCTTCTTGGTCGGCATATTAATAATAAAATTACAAATATTAAAACATACACCACTTATGAGCATATTTATCCCCTTAATTCACTTTAGTGGTTCTCAGCATTTCATGAACTTATTTTCCTAGTTCTCGATTCTTATGAGTTATCGCTGTTTTCAATGGAAGTTCACGAAATCACGAAATGCAATGTCATAATAAAATTTGAAATATTGAAACATACACCACTTGTGAGCATATTAATCCCCTTAATTCACTTTGGTGGTTTTCAACATTTCATGAACTAAGTTTCCTCCCTCTCGATTCTGATGAGTTATCGCAGTTTTCAATGGAAGGTCACGAAATCTCGAAACACAATGTCATAATAAAATTTGAAATATTAAAACATACACCACTTGTGAGCATATTAATCCCCTTAATTCACTTTGGTGGTTTTCAACATTTGATGAACTAAGTTTCCTCCCTCTCGATTCTGATGAGTTATCGCAGTTTTCAATGGAAGGTCACGAAATCTCGAAACGCAATGTCATAATAAAATTTCAAATATTAAATCATACACCACTTATGAGCATATTTATCCCCTTAATTCACTTTGGTGATTTTCAACATTTCATGAACTTATTCTCCTCCTTCACGATTCTTATGAGTTCAATGGAAGGTCACAAAATCTCGAAAAGCAATGTCATAATAAAGTTTGACATATTATGAGCATATTTATCCCCTTAATTCACTTTGGTGATTTTCAACAATTCATGAACTTATTTTCCTAGTTCTCGATTCTGATGAGTTATCGCAGTTTTCAATGGAAGGTCACGAAATCTCGAAACGCAATGTCATAATAAAATTTGAAATATTAAAACATACACCACTTATGAGAATATTTATCCCCTTAATTCACTTTAGTGGTTCTCAGCATTTCATGAACTTATTTCCCTAGTTCTCGATTCTTATTAGTTACCGCTGTTTTCAATGGAAGTTCAGGAAATCACGAAATGCAATGTCATAATAAAATTTGAAATATTGAAACATACACCACTTGTGAGCATATTAATCCCCTTAATTCACTTTGGTGGTTTTCAACATTTGATGAACTAAGTTTCTCCCTCTCGATTCTGATGAGTTATCGCAGTTTTCAATGGAAGGTCACGAAATCTCGAAACGCAATGTCATAATAAAATTTCAAATATTAAATCATACACCACTTATGAGCATATTTATCCCCTTAATTCACTTTGGTGATTTTCAACATTTCATGAACTTATTCTCCTCCTTCACGATTCTTATGAGTTCAATGGAAGGTCACGAAATCTCGAAAAACAATGTCATAATAAAGTTTGACATATTATAAGCATATTTATCCCCTTAATTCACTTTGGTGATTTTCAACATTTCATGAACTTATTTTCCTAGTTCTCGATTCTTATGAGTTATCGCTGTTTTCAATGGAAGGTCACGAAATCTCGAAACGCAAAGTCATAATAAAATTTCAAATATTGAAACATACAACACTTAGGAGCATATTTATCCCCTTAATTCACTTTAGTGGTTCTCAGCATTTCATGAACTTATTTTCCTAGTTCTCGATTCTTATGAGTTATCGCTGTTTTCAATGGAAGTTCACGAAATCACGAAATGCAATGTCATAATAAAATTTGAAATATTGAACCATACACCACTTGTGAGCATATTAATCCCCTGAATTCACTTTAGTGGTTTTCAACATTTCATGAACTAAGTTTCCTCCCTCTCGATTCTGATGAGTTATCGCAGTTTTCAGTGGAAGGTCACGAAATCTCGAAACGCAATGTCATAATAAAATTTGAAATATTAAAACATACACCACTTATGAGCATATTTATCCCCTTAATTCACTTTAGTGGTTCTCAGCATTTCATGAACTTATTTTCCTAGTTCTCGATTCTTATGAGTTATCGCTGTTTTCAATGGAAGTTCACGAAATCACAAAATGCAATGTCATAATAAAATTTGAAATATTGAAACATACACCACTTGTGAGCATATTAATCCCCTTAATTCACTTTGGTGGTTTTCAACATTTCATGAACTAAGTTTCCTCCCTCTCGATTCTGATGAGTTATCGCAGTTTTCAATGGAAGGTCACGAAATCTCGAAACGCAATGTCATAATAAAATTTGAAATATTAAAACATACACCACTTGTGAGCATATTAATCCCCTTAATTCACTTTGGTGGTTTTCAACATTTGATGAACTAAGTTTCCTCCCTCTCGATTCTGATGAGTTATCGCAGTTTTCAATGGAAGGTCACGAAATCTCGAAACGCAATGTCATAATAAAATTTCAAATATTAAATCATACACCACTTATGAGCATATTTATCCCCTTAATTCACTTTGGTGATTTTCAACATTTCATGAACTTATTCTCCTCCTTCACGATTCTTATGAGTTCAATGGAAGGTCACAAAATCTCGAAAAGCAATGTCATAATAAAGTTTGACATATTATGAGCATATTTATCCCCTTAATTCACTTTGGTGATTTTCAACAATTCATGAACTTATTTTCCTAGTTCTCGATTCTGAAGAGTTATCGCAGTTTTCAATGGAAGGTCACGAAATCTCGAAACGCAATGTCATAATAAAATTTGAAATATTAAAACATACACCACTTATGAGAATATTTATCCCCTTAATTCACTTTAGTGGTTCTCAGCATTTCATGAACTTATTTCCCTAGTTCTCGATTCTTATCAGTTACCGCTGTTTTCAATGGAAGTTCAGGAAATCACGAAATGCAATGTCATAATAAAATTTGAAATATTAAAACATACACCACTTGTGAGCATATTAATCCCCTTAATTCACTTTGGTGGTTTTCAACATTTGATGAACTAAGTTTCCTCCCTCTCGATTCTGATGAGTTATCGCAGTTTTCAATGGAAGGTCACGAAATCTCGAAACGCAATGTCATAATAAAATTTCAAATATTAAATCATACACCACTTATGAGCATATTTATCCCCTTAATTGACTTTGGTGATTTTCAACATTTCATGAACTTATTCTCCTCCTTCACGATTCTTATGAGTTCAATGGAAGGTCACGAAATCTCGAAAAGCAATGTCATAATAAAGTTTGACATATTATGAGCATATTTATCCCCTTAATTCACTTTGGTGATTTTCAACATTTCATGAACTTATTCTCCTCCTTCATGATTCTTATGAGTTCAATGGAAGGTCACGAAATCTCGAAACGCAAAGTCATAATAAAATTTCAAATATTGAAACATACAACACTTAGGAGCATATTTATCCCCTTAATTCACTTTAGTGGTTCTCAGCATTTCATGAACTTATTTTCCTAGTTCTCGATTCTTATGAGTTATCGCTGTTTTCAATCGAAGTTCACGAAATCACGAAATGCAATGTCATAATAAAATTAGAAATATTGAAACATACACCACTTGTGAGCATATTAATCCCTTTAATTCACTTTGGTGGTTTTCAACATTTGATGAACTAAGTTTCCTCCCTCTCGATTCTGATGAGTTATCGCAGTTTTCAATGGAAGGTCACGAAATCTCGAAACGCAATATCATAATAAAATTTCAAATATTAAATCATACACCACTTATGAGCATATTTATCCCCTTAATTCACTTTGGTGATTTTCAACATTTCATGAACTTATTCTCCTCCTTCACGATTCTTATGAGTTCAATGGAAGGTCACGAAATCTCGAAAAACAATGTCATAATAAAGTTTGACATATTATAAACATATTTATCCCCTTAATTCACTTTGGTGATTTTCAACATTTCATGAACTTATTTTCCTAGTTCTCGATTCTTATGAGTTATCGCTGTTTTCAATGGAAGGTCACGAAATCTCGAAACGCAAAGTCATAATAAAATTTCAAATATTGAAACATACAACACTTAGGAGCATATTTATCCCCTTAATTCACTTTAGTGGTTCTCAGCATTTCATGAACTTATTTTCCTAGTTCTCGATTCTTATGAGTTATCGCTGTTTTCAATGGAAGTTCACGAAATCACGAAATGCAATGTCATAATAAAATTTGAAATATTGAACCATACACCACTTGTGAGCATATTAATCCCCTGAATTCACTTTAGTGGTTTTCAACATTTCATGAACTAAGTTTCCTCCCTCTCGATTCTGATGAGTTATCGCAGTTTTCAATGGAAGGTCACGAAATCTCGAAACGCAATGTCATAATAAAATTTGAAATATTAAAACATACACCACTTATGAGCATATTTATCCCCTTAATTCACTTTAGTGGTTCTCAGCATTTCATGAACTTATTTTCCTAGTTCTCGATTCTTATGAGTTATCGCTGTTTTCAATGGAAGTTCACGAAATCACAAAATGCAATGTCATAATAAAATTTGAAATATTGAAACATACACCACTTGTGAGCATATTAATCCCCTTAATTCACTTTGGTGGTTTTCAACATTTCATGAACTAAGTTTCCTCCCTCTCGATTCTGATGAGTTATCGCAGTTTTCAATGGAAGGTCACGAAATCTCGAAACGCAATGTCATAATAAAATTTGAAATATTAAAACATACACCACTTGTGAGCATATTAATCCCCTTAATTCACTTTGGTGGTTTTCAACATTTGATGAACTAAGTTTCCTCCCTCTCGATTCTGATGAGTTATCGCAGTTTTCAATGGAAGGTCACGAAATCTCGAAACGCAATGTCATAATAAAATTTCAAATATTAAATCATACACCACTTATGAGCATATTTATCCCCTTAATTCACTTTGGTGATTTTCAACATTTCATGAACTTATTCTCCTCCTTCACGATTCTTATGAGTTCAATGGAAGGTCACAAAATCTCGAAAAGCAATGTCATAATAAAGTTTGACATATTATGAGCATATTTATCCCCTTAATTCACTTTGGTGATTTTCAACAATTCATGAACTTATTTTCCTAGTTCTTGATTCTTATGAGTTATCGCTGTTTTCAATGGAAGGTCACGAAATCTCGAAACGCAAAGTCATAATAAAATTTCAAATATTGAAACATACAACACTTAGGAGCATATTTATCCCCTTAATTCACTTTAGTGGTTCTCAGCATTTCACGAACCTATTTTCCTAGTTCTCGATTCTTATGAGTTATCGCTGTTTTCAATGGAAGTTCACGAAATCACGAAATGCAATGTCATAATAAAATTTGAAATATTGAACCATACACCACTTGTGAGCATATTAATCCCCGGAATTTACTTTGGTGGTTTTCAACATTTCATGAACTAAGTTTCCTCCCTCTCGATTCTGATGAGTTATTGCAGTTTTCAATGAAAGGTCACGAAATCTCGAAACCCAATGTCATAATAAAATTTGAAATATTAAAACATACACCACTTATGAGCATATTTATCCCCTTAATTCACTTTAGTGGTTCTCAGCATTTCATGAACTTATTTTCCTAGTTCTCGATTCTTATGAGTTATCGATGTTTTCAATGGAAGTTCACGAAATGCAATGTCATAATAAAATTTGAAATATTAAAACATACACCACTTGTGAGCATATTAATCCCCTTAATTCACTTTGGTGGTTTTCAACATTTGATGAACTATGTTTCCTCCCTCTCGATTCTGATGAGTTATCGCAGTTTTCAATGGAAGGTCACGAAATCTCGAAACGCAATGTCATAATAAAATTTCAAATATTAAATCATACACAACTTATGAGCATATTTATCCCCTTAATTCACTTTAGTGGTTCTCAGCAGTTCATGAACTTATTTTCCTAGTTCTCGATTCTTATGAGATATCGCTGTTTTCAATGGAAGTTCACGAAATCACGAAATGCAATGTCATAATAAAATTTGAAATATTGAAACATACACCACTTGTGAGCATATTAATCCCCTTAATTCACTTTGGTGGTTTTCAACATTTCATGAACTAAGTTTCCTCCCTCTCGATTCTGATGAGTTATCGCTGTTTTCAATGGAAGTTCACGAAATCACGAAATGCAATGTCATAATAAAATTTGAAATATTGAAACATACACCACTTGTGAGCATATTAATCCCTTAATTCACTTTGGTGGTTTTCAACATTTGATGAACTAAGTTTCCTCCCTCTCGATTCTGATGAGTTATCGCAGTTTTCAATGGAAGGTCACGAAATCTCGAAACGCAATGTCATAATAAAATTTCAAATATTAAATCATACACCACTTATGAGCATATTTATCCCCTTAATTCACTTTGGTGATTTTCAACATTTCATGAACTTATTCTCCTCCTTCACGATTCTTATGAGTTCAATGGAAGGTCACGAAATCTCGAAAAACAATGTCATAATAAAGTTTGACATATTATAAGCATATTTATCCCCTTAATTCACTTTGGTGATTTTCAACATTTCATGAACTTATTTTCCTAGTTCTCGATTCTTATGAGTTATCGCTGTTTTCAATGGAAGGTCACGAAATCTCGAAACGCAAAGTCATAAGAAAATTTCAAATATTGAAACATACAACACTTAGGAGCATATTTATCCCCTTAATTCACTTTAGTGGTTCTCAGCATTTCATGAACTTATTTTCCTAGTTCTCGATTCTTATGAGTTATCGCTGTTTTCAATGGAAGTTCACGAAATCACGAAATGCAATGTCATAATAAAATTTGAAATATTGAACCATACACCACTTGTGAGCATATTAATCCCCTGAATTCACTTTAGTGGTTTTCAACATTTCATGAACTAAGTTTCCTCCCTCTCGATTCTGATGAGTTATCGCAGTTTTCAATGGAAGGTCACGAAATCTCGAAACGCAATGTCATAATAAAATTTGAAATATTAAAACATACACCACTTATGAGCATATTTATCCCCTTAATTCACTTTAGTGGTTCTCAGCATTTCATGAACTTATTTTCCTAGTTCTCGATTCTTATGAGTTATCGCTGTTTTCAATGGAAGTTCACGAAATCACGAAATGCAATGTCATAATAAAATTTAAAATATTAAAACATACACCACTTGTGAGCATATTAATCCCCTTAATTCACTTTGGTGGTTTTCAACATTTGATGAACTAAGTTTCCTCCCTCTCGATTCTGATGAGTTATCGCAGTTTTCAATGGAAGGTCACGAAATCTCGAAACGCAATATCATAATAAAATTTGAAATATTAAAACATACACCATTTATGAGCATATTTAACCTTAATTCACTTTAGTGGTTCTCAGCATTTCACGAACTTATTTTCCTAGTTCTCGATTCTTATGAGTTATCGCTGTTTTTAATGGAAGTTCACGAAATCACGAAATGCAATGTCATAATAAAATTTAAAATATTAAAACATACACCACTTGTGAGCATATTAATCCCCTTAATTCACTTTGGTGGTTTTCAACATTTGATGAACTAAGTTTCCTCCCTCTCGATTCTGATGAGTTATCGCAGTTTTCAATGGAAGGTCACGAAATCTCGAAACGCAATGTCATAATAAAATTTGAAATATTAAAACATACACCATTTATGAGCATATTTATCCCCTTAATTCACTTTGGTGGTTCTCAGCATTTCACGAACTTATTTTCGTAGTTCTCGATTCTTATGAGTTATCGCTGTTTTTAATGGAAGGTCACGAAATCTCGAAACGCAATGTCATAATAAAATTTGAAATATTAAAACATACACCACTTGTGAGCATATTAGTCCCCTTAATTCACTTTGGTCGTTTTCAACATTTGATGAACTCAGTTTCCTCCCTCTCGATTCGGATGAGTTATCGCAGTTTTCAATGGAAGGTCACGAAATCTCGAAACGCAATGTCAAAATAAAATTTCACATATTAAATCATACACCACTTATGAGCATATTTATCCCCTTAATTCACTTTGGTGATTTTCAACATTTCATGAACTTATTCTCCTCCTTCACGATTCTTATGAGTTCAATGGAAGCTCACGAAATCTCGAAAAGCAATGTCATAATAAAGTTTGACATATTATGAGCATATTTATCCCCTTAATTCACTTTGGTGATTTTCAACATTTCATGAACTTATTCTCCTCCTTCATGATTCTTATGAGTTATCGCCGTTTTCAATGGAAGGTCACTAAATCTCGAAACGCAATGTCATAATAAAATTTGAAATATTAAAACATACACCACTTATGAGCATATTTATCCCCTTAATTCACTTTAGTGGTTCTCAGCATTTCATGAACTTATTTTCCTAGTTCTCGATTCTTATGAGTTATCGCTGTTTTCAATGGAAGTTCACGAAATCACGAAATGCAATGTCATAATAAAATTTGAAATATTGAAACATACACCACTTGTGAGCATATTAATACCCTTAATTCACTTTGGTGGTTTTCAACATTTCATGAACTAAGTTTCCTCCCTCTCGATTCTGATGAGTTATCGCAGTTTTCAATGGAAGGTCACGAAATCTCGAAACGCAATGTCATAATAAAATTTGAAATATTGAAACATACACCACTTGTGAGCATATTAATCCCCTTAATTCACTTTGGTGGTTTTCAACATTTCATGAACTAAGTTTCCTCCCTCTCGATTCTGATGAGTTATCGCAGTTTTCAATGGAAGGTCACGAAATCTCGAAACGCAATGTCATAATAAAATTTGAAATATTAAAACATACACCACTTGTGAGCATATTAATCCCCTTAATTCACTTTGGTGGTTTTCAACATTTCATGAACTTAGTCTCCTCCTTCTCGATTCTTATGATTTCAATGGAAGGTCACGAAATCTCGAAAAGCAATGTCATAATAAAGTTTGACATATTATGAGCATATTTATCCCCTTAATTCACTTTGGTGATTTTCAACATTTCATGAACTTATTTTCCTAGTTCTCGATTCTTATGAGTTATCGCTGTTTTCAATGGAAGTTCACGAAATCACGAAATGCAATGTCATAATAAAATTTGAAATATTGAAACATACACCACTTGTGAGCATATTAATCCCCTTAATTCACTTTAGTGGTTTTCAACATTTCATGAACTTATTTTCCTAGTTCTCGATTCTTATGAGTTATCGCTGTTTTCAATGGAAGTTCACGAAATCACGAAATGCAATGTCATAATAAAATTTGAAATATTGAACCATACACCACTTGTGAGCATATTAATCCCCTGAATTCACTTTAGTGGTTTTCAACATTTCATGAAATAATTTTCCTCCATCTCGATTCTGATGAGTTATCGCAGTTTTCAATGGAAGGTCACGAAATCTCGAAACGCAATGTCATAATAAAATTTGAAATATTAAAACATACACCACTTATGAGCATATTTATCCCCTTAATTCACTTTAGTGGTTCTCAGCATTTCATGAACTTATTTTCCTAGTTCTCGATTCTTATGAGTTATCGCTGTTTTCAATGGAAGTTCACGAAATCACGAAATGCAATGTCATAATAAAATTTGAAATATTAAAACATACACCACTTGTGAGCATATTAATCCCCTTAATTCACTTTGGTGGTTTTCAACATTTGATGAACTAAGTTTCCTCCCTCTCGATTCTGATGAGTTATCGCAGTTTTCAATGGAAGGTCACGAAATCTCGAAACGCAATGTCATAATAAAATTTGAAATATTAAAACATACACCATTTATGAGCATATTTATCCCCTTAATTCACTTTAGTGGTTCTCAGCATTTCACGAACTTATTCTCCTAGTTCTCGATTCTTATGAGTTATCGCTGTTTTTAATGGAAAGTCACGAAATCACGAAATGCAATTTCATAATAAAATTTGAAATATTAAAACATACACCACTTGTGAGCATATTAATCCCCTTAATTCACTTTGGTGGTTTTTAACATTTCATGAACTAAGTTTCCTCCCTCTCGATTCTGATGAGTTATCGCAGTTTTCAATGGAAGGTCACGAAATCTCGAAACGCAATGTCATAATAAAATTTGAAATATTAAAACATACACCACTTATGAGCATATTTATCCCCTTAATTCACTTTAGTGGTTCTCAGCATTTAATGAACTTATTTTCCTAGTTCTCGATTCTTATGAGTTATCGCTGTTTTCAATGGAAGGTCACGAAATCTCGAAACGCAAAGTCATAATAAAATTTCAAATATTGAAACATACAACACTTAGGAGCATATTTATCCCCTTAATTCACTTTAGTGGTTCTCAGCATTTCATGAACTTATTTTCCTAGTTCTCGATTCTGATGAGTTATCGCAGTTTTCAATGGAAGGTCACGAAATCTCGAAACGCAATGTCATAATAAAATTTGAAATATTAAAACATACACCACTTATGAGCATATTTATCCCCTTAATTCACTTTAGTGGTTCTCAGCATTTCATGAACTTATTTTCCTAGTTCTCGATTCTTATGAGTTATCGCTGTTTTCAATGGAAGTTCACGAAATCACGAAATGCAATGTCATAATAAAATTTGAAATATTAAAACATACACCACTTGTGAGCATATTAATCCCCTTAATTCACTTTGGTGGTTTTCAACATTTCATGAACTAAGTTTCCTCCCTCTCGATTCTGATGAGTTATCGCAGTTTTCAATGGAAGGTCACGAAATCTCGAAAAGCAATGTCATAATAAAATTTGAAATATTAAAACATACACCACTTATGAGCATATTTATCCCCTTAATTCACTTTGGTGATTTTCAACATTTCATGAACTTATTTTCCTAGTTCTCGATTCTTATGAGTTATCGCTGTTTTCAATGGAAGTTCATGAAATCACGAAATGCAATGTCATAATAAAATTTGAAATATTGAACCATACACCACTTGTGAGCATATTAATCCCCTGAATTCACTTTAGTGGTTTTCAACATTTCATGAAGTAAGTTTCCTCCCTCTCGACTCTGATGAGTTATCGCAGTTTTCAATGGAAGGTCACGAAATCTCGAAACGCAATGTCATAATAAAATTTCAAATATTGAAACATACAACACATAGGAGTATATTTATCCCCTTAATTCACTTTAGTGGTTCTCAGCATTTCATGAACTTTTTTTCCTAATTCTCGATTCTTATGAGTTATCGCTGTTTTTAATGGAAGTTCACAAAATCACGAAATGCAATGTCATAATAAAATTTGAAATATTAAAACATACACCACTTATGAGCATATTTATCCCCTTAATTCACTTTAGTGGTTCTCAGCATTTCATGAATTATTTTCCTAGTTCTCGATTCTTATGAGTTATCGCTGTTTTCAATGGAAATTCACGAAATCACGAAATGCAATGTCATAATAAAATTTGAAATATGAAAACATACACCACTTGTGAGCATATTAATCCCCTTAATTCACTTTGGTGGTTTTCAACATTTGATGAACTAAGTTTCCTCCCTCTCAATTCTGATGAGTTATCGCAGTTTTCAATGGAAGGTCACGAAATCTCGAAACGCAATGTCATAATAAAATTTGAAATATTAAAACATACACCATTTATGAGCATATTTATCCCCTTAATTCACTTTAGTGGTTCTCAGCATTTCATGAACTTATTTTCCTAGTTCTCGATTCTTATGAGTTATCGCTGTTTTCAATGGAAGTTCACGCAATCACGAAATGCTATGTCATAATTCAATTTTATTTATTAAAACTTCCACCACCACTGAGCATATTAATCTCCTTCATTCACTTTCGTTTTTTTTCTCATTTCATGAACTAAGTTTCCTCCCTCTCGATTCTGATGAGTTATCGCAGTTTTCAATGGAAGGTCACGAAATCTCGAAACGCAATGTCAGAATAAAATTTGAAATATTAAAACATACACCACTTATGAGCATATTTATCCCCTTAATTCACTTTAGTGGTTCTCAGCATTTCATGAACTTATTTTCCTAGTTCTCGATTCTTATGAGTTATCGCTGTTTTCAATGGAAGTTCACGAAATCACGAAATGCAATGTCATAATAAAATTTGAAATATTAAAGCATACACCACTTGTGAGCATATTAATCCCCTTAATTCACTTTAGTGGTTTTCAACATTTCATGAACTAAGTTTCCTCCCTCTCGATTCTGATGAGTTATCGCAGTTTTCAATGGAAGGTCACGAAATCTCGAAACGCAATGTCATAATAAAATTTGAAATATTAAAACATACACCACTTATGAGCATATTTATCCCCTTAATTCACTTTAGTGGTTCTCAGCATTTCATGAACTTATTTTCCTAGTTCTCGATTCTTATGAGTTATCGCTGTTTTCAATGGAAGTTCACGAAATCACGAAATGCAATGTCATAATAAAATTTGAAATATTAAAACATACACCACTTGTGAGCATATTAATCCCCTTAATTCACTTTGGTGGTTTTCAACATTTCATGAACTAAGTTTCCTCCCTCTCGATTCTGATGAGTTATCGCAGTTTTCAATGGAAGGTCACGAAATCTCGAAACGCAATGTCATAATAAAATTTGAAATATTAAAACATACACCATTTATGAGCATATTTATCCCCTTAATTCACTTTAGTGGTTCTCAGCATTTCACGAACTTATTTTCCTAGTTCTCGATTCTTATGAGTTATCGCTGTTTTTAATGGAAGGTCACGAAATCTCGAAACGCAATGTCATAATAAAATTTGAAATATTAAAACATACACCACTTGTGAGCATATTAATCCCCTTAATTCACTTTTGTGGTTTTCAACATTTGATGAACTAAGTTTCCTCCCTCTCGATTCTGATGAGTTATCGCAGTTTTCAATGGAAGGTCACGAAATCTCGAAACGCAATGTCATAATAAAATTTCAAATATTAAAACATACACCACTTATGAGCATATTTATCCCCTTAATTCACTTTAGTGGTTCTCAGCATTTCATGAACTTATTTTCCTAGTTCTCGATTCTTATGAGTTCAATGGAAGGTCACGAAATCTCGAAAAGCAATGTCATAATAAAGTTTGACATATTATGAGCATATTTATCCCCTTAATTCACTTTGGTGATTTTCAACATTTCATGAACTTATTCTCCTCCTTCATGATTCTTATGAGTTCAATGGAAGGTCACGAAATCTCGAAACGCAAAGTCATAATAAAATTTCAAATATTGAAACATACAACACTTAGGAGCATATTTATCCCCTTAATTCACTTTAGTGGTTCTCAGCATTTCATGAACTTATTTTCCTAGTTCTCGATTCTTATGAGTTATCGCTGTTTTCAATGGAAGTTCACGAAATCACGAAATGCAATGTCATAATAAAATTTGAAATATTAAAACATACACCACTTGTGAGCATATTAATCCCCTTAATTCACTTTGGTGGTTTTCAATATTTCATGAACTAAGTTTCCTCCCTCTCGATTCTGATGAGTTATCGAAGTTTTCAATGGAAGGTCACGAAATCTCGAAACGCAATGTCATAATAAAATTTGAAATATTAAAACATACACCACTTATGAGCATATTTATCCCCTTAATTCACTTTGGTGGTTTTCAACATTTCATGAACTAAGTTTCCTCCCTCTCGATTCTGATGAGTTATCGCAGTTTTCAATGGAAGGTCACGAAATCTCGAAACGCAATGTCATAATAAAATTTCAAATATTAAATCATACACCACTTATGAGCATATTTATCCCCTTAATTCACTTTGGTGATTTTCAACATTTCATGAACTTATTCTCCTCCTTCACGATTCTTATGAGTTCAATGGAAGGTCACGAAATCTCGAAACGCAATGTCATAATAAAATTTGAAATATTAAAACATACACCACTTATGAGCATATTTATCCCCTTAATTCACTTTAGTGGTTCTCAGCATTTCATGAACTTATTTTCCTAGTTCTCGATTCTTATGAGTTATCGCTGTTTTCAATGGAAGGTCACGAAATCTCGAAACGCAAAGTCATAATAAAATTTCAAATATTGAAACATACAACACTTAGGAGCATATTTATCCCCTTAATTCACTTTAGTGGTTCTCAGCATTTCATGAACTTATTTTCCTAGTTCTCGATTCTTATGAGTTATCGCTGTTTTCAATGGAAGTTCACGAAATCACGAAATGCAATGTCATAATAAAATTTGAAATATTGAACCATACACCACTTGTGAGCATATTAATCCCCTGAATTCACTTTAGTGGTTTTCAACATTTCATGAACTAAGTTTCCTCCCTCTCGATTCTGATGAGTTATCGCAGTTTTCAATGGAAGGTCACGAAATCTCGAAACGCAATGTCATAATAAAATTTGAAATATTAAAACATACACCACTTATGAGCATATTTATCCCCTTAATTCACTTTAGTGGTTCTCAGCATTTCATGAACTTATTTTCCTAGTTCTCGATTCTTATGAGTTATCGCTGTTTTCAATGGAAGTTCACGAAATCACGAAATGCAATGTCATAATAAAATTTGAAATATTAAAACATACACCACTTGTGAGCATATTAATCCCCTTAATTCACTTTGGTGGTTTTCAACATTTGATGAACTAAGTTTCCTCCCTCTCGATTCTGATGAGTTATCGCAGTTTTCAATGGAAGGTCACGAAATCTCGAAACGCAATATCATAATAAAATTTGAAATATTAAAACATACACCATTTATGAGCATATTTATCCCCTTAATTCACTTTAGTGGTTCTCAGCATTTCACGAACCTATTTTCCTAGTTCTCGATTCTTATGAGTTATCGCTGTTTTTAATGGAAGTTCACGAAATCACGAAATGCAATGTCATAATAAAATTTGAAATATTAAAACATACACCACTTGTGAGCATATTAATCCCCTTAATTCACTTTGGTGGTTTTCAATATTTCATGAACTAAGTTTCCTCCCTCTCGATTCTGATGAGTTATCGCAGTTTTCAATGGAAGGTCACGAAATCTCGAAACGCAATGTCATAATAAAATTTGAAATATTAAAACATACACCACTTATGAGCATATTTATCCCCTTAATTCACTTTAGTGGTTCTCAGCATTTAATGAACTTATTTTCCTAGTTCTCGATTCTTATGAGTTACCGCTGTTTTCAATGGAAGGTCACGAAATCTCGAAACGCAAAGTCATAATAAAATTTCAAATATTGAAACATACAACACTTAGGAGCATATTTATCCCCTTAATTCACTTTAGTGGTTCTCAGCATTTCATGAACTTATTTTCCTAGTTCTCGATTCTGATGAGTTATCGCAGTTTTCAATGGAAGGTCACGAAATCTCGAAACGCAATGTCATAATAAAATTTGAAATATTAAAACATACACCATTTATGAGCATATTTATCCCCTTAATTCACTTTAGTGGTTCTCAGCATTTCACGAACTTATTTTCGTAGTTCTCGATTCTTATGAGTTATCGCTGTTTTTAATGGAAGGTCACGAAATCTCGAAACGCAATGTCATAATAAAATTTGAAATATTAAAACATACACCACTTGTGAGCATATTAATCCCCTTAATTCACTTTGGTCGTTTTCAACATTTGATGAACTCAGTTTCCTCCCTCTCGATTCGGATGAGTTATCGCAGTTTTCAATGGAAGGTCACGAAATCTCGAAACGCAATGTCAAAATAAAATTTCACATATTAAATCATACACCACTTATGAGCATATTTATCCCCTTAATTCACTTTGGTGATTTTCAACATTTCATGAACTTATTCTCCTCCTTCACGATTCTTATGAGTTCAATGGAAGGTCACGAAATCTCGAAAAGCAATGTCATAATAAAGTTTGACATATTATGAGCATATTTATCCCCTTAATTCACTTTGGTGATTTTCAACATTTCATGAACTTATTCTCCTCCTTCATGATTCTTATGAGTTCAATGGAAGGTCACGAAATCTCGAAACGCAAAGTCATAATAAAATTTCAAATATTGAAACATACAACACTTAGGAGCATATTTATCCCCTTAATTCACTTTAGTGGTTCTCAGCATTTCATGAACTTATTTTCCTAGTTCTCGATTCTTATGAGTTATCGCTGTTTTCAATGGAAGTTCACGAAATCACGAAATGCAATGTCATAATAAAATTTGAAATATTGAACCATACACCACTTGTGAGCATATTAATCCCCTGAATTCACTTTAGTGGTTTTCAACATTTCATGAACTAAGTTTCCTCCCTCTCGATTCTGATGAGTTATCGCAGTTTTCAATGGAAGGTCACGAAATCTCGAAACGCAATGTCATAATAAAATTTGAAATATTAAAACATACACCACTTATGAGCATATTTATCCCCTTAATTCACTTTAGTGGTTCTCAGCATTTCATGAACTTATTTTCCTAGTTCTCGATTCTTATGAGTTATCGCTGTTTTCAATGGAAGTTCACGAAATCACGAAATGCAATGTCATAATAAAATTTGAAATATTAAAACATACACCACTTGTGAGCATATTAATCCCCTTAATTCACTTTGGTGGTTTTCAACATTTGATGAACTAAGTTTCCTCCCTCTCGATTCTGATGAGTTATCGCAGTTTTCAATGGAAGGTCACGAAATCTCGAAACGCAATATCATAATAAAATTTGAAATATTAAAACATACACCATTTATGAGCATATTTATCCCCTTAATTCACTTTAGTGGTTCTCAGCATTTCACGAACCTATTTTCCTAGTTCTCGATTCTTATGAGTTATCGCTGTTTTTAATGGAAGTTCACGAAATCACGAAATGCAATGTCATAATAAAATTTGAAATATTAAAACATACACCACTTGTGAGCATATTAATCCCCTTAATTCACTTTGGTGGTTTTCAATATTTCATGAACTAAGTTTCCTCCCTGATGTATACTCTTACTTTACACGATTCTCAATGGAAGGTCACGAAATCTCGAAACGCAATGTCATAATAAAATTTGAAATATTAAAACATACACCACTTATGAGCATATTTATCCCCTTAATTCACTTTAGTGGTTCTCAGCATTTAATGAACTTATTTTCCTAGTTCTCGATTCTTATGAGTTACCGCTGTTTTCAATGGAAGGTCACGAAATCTCGAAACGCAAAGTCATAATAAAATTTCAAATATTGAAACATACAACACTTAGGAGCATATTTATCCCCTTAATTCACTTTAGTGGTTCTCAGCATTTCATGAACTTATTTTCCTAGTTCTCGATTCTGATGAGTTATCGCAGTTTTCAATGGAAGGTCACGAAATCTCGAAACGCAATGTCATAATAAAATTTGAAATATTAAAACATACACCATTTATGAGCATATTTATCCCCTTAATTCACTTTAGTGGTTCTCAGCATTTCACGAACTTATTTTCGTAGTTCTCGATTCTTATGAGTTATCGCTGTTTTTAATGGAAGGTCACGAAATCTCGAAACGCAATGTCATAATAAAATTTGAAATATTAAAACATACACCACTTGTGAGCATATTAATCCCCTTAATTCACTTTGGTCGTTTTCAACATTTGATGAACTCAGTTTCCTCCCTCTCGATTCGGATGAGTTATCGCAGTTTTCAATGGAAGGTCACGAAATCTCGAAACGCAATGTCAAAATAAAATTTCACATATTAAATCATACACCACTTATGAGCATATTTATCCCCTTAATTCACTTTGGTGATTTTCAACATTTCATGAACTTATTCTCCTCCTTCACGATTCTTATGAGTTCAATGGAAGGTCACGAAATCTCGAAAAGCAATGTCATAATAAAGTTTGACATATTATGAGCATATTTATCCCCTTAATTCACTTTGGTGATTTTCAACATTTCATGAACTTATTCTCCTCCTTCATGATTCTTATGAGTTCAATGGAAGGTCACGAAATCTCGAAACGCAAAGTCATAATAAAATTTCAAATATTGAAACATACAACACTTAGGAGCATATTTATCCCCTTAATTCACTTTAGTGGTTCTCAGCATTTCATGAACTTATTTTCCTAGTTCTCGATTCTTATGAGTTATCGCTGTTTTCAATGGAAGTTCACGAAATCACGAAATGCAATGTCATAATAAAATTTGAAATATTGAACCATACACCACTTGTGAGCATATTAATCCCCTGAATTCACTTTAGTGGTTTTCAACATTTCATGAACTAAGTTTCCTCCCTCTCGATTCTGATGAGTTATCGCAGTTTTCAATGGAAGGTCACGAAATCTCGAAACGCAATGTCATAATAAAATTTGAAATATTAAAACATACACCACTTATGAGCATATTTATCCCCTTAATTCACTTTAGTGGTTCTCAGCATTTCATGAACTTATTTTCCTAGTTCTCGATTCTTATGAGTTATCGCTGTTTTCAATGGAAGTTCACGAAATCACGAAATGCAATGTCATAATAAAATTTGAAATATTAAAACATACACCACTTGTGAGCATATTAATCCCCTTAATTCACTTTGGTGGTTTTCAACATTTGATGAACTAAGTTTCCTCCCTCTCGATTCTGATGAGTTATCGCAGTTTTCAATGGAAGGTCACGAAATCTCGAAACGCAATATCATAATAAAATTTGAAATATTAAAACATACACCATTTATGAGCATATTTATCCCCTTAATTCACTTTAGTGGTACTCAGCATTTCACGAACCTATTTTCCTAGTTCTCGATTCTTATGAGTTATCGCTGTTTTGAATGGAAGTTCACGAAATCACGAAATGCAATGTCATAATAAAATTTGAAATATTAAAACATACACCACTTGTGAGCATATTAATCCCCTTAATTCACTTTGGTGGTTTTCAATATTTCATGAACTAAGTTTCCTCCCTCTCGATTCTGATGAGTTATCGCAGTTTTCAATGGAAGGTCACGAAATCTCGAAACGCAATGTCATAATAAAATTTGAAATATTAAAACATACACCACTTATGAGCATATTTATCCCCTTAATTCACTTTAGTGGTTCTCAGCATTTAATGAACTTATTTTCCTAGTTCTCGATTCTTATGAGTTACCGCTGTTTTCAATGGAAGGTCACGAAATCTCGAAACGCAAAGTCATAATAAAATTTCAAATATTGAAACATACAACACTTAGGAGCATATTTATCCCCTTAATTCACTTTAGTGGTTCTCAGCATTTCATGAACTTATTTTCCTAGTTCTCGATTCTGATGAGTTATCGCAGTTTTCAATGGAAGGTCACGAAATCTCGAAACGCAATGTCATAATAAAATTTGAAATATTAAAACATACACCATTTATGAGCATATTTATCCCCTTAATTCACTTTAGTGGTTCTCAGCATTTCACGAACTTATTTTCGTAGTTCTCGATTCTTATGAGTTATCGCTGTTTTTAATGGAAGGTCACGAAATCTCGAAATGCAATGTCATAATAAAATTTGAAATATTAAAACATACACCACTTGTGAGCATATTAATCCCCTTAATTCACTTTGGTCGTTTTCAACATTTGATGAACTCAGTTTCCTCCCTCTCGATTCGGATGAGTTATCGCAGTTTTCAATGGAAGGTCACGAAATCTCGAAACGCAATGTCAAAATAAAATTTCACATATTAAATCATACACCACTTATGAGCATATTTATCCCCTTAATTCACTTTGGTGATTTTCAACATTTCATGAACTTATTCTCCTCCTTCACGATTCTTATGAGTTCAATGGAAGGTCACGAAATCTCGAAAAGCAATGTCATAATAAAGTTTGACATATTATGAGCATATTTATCCCCTTAATTCACTTTGGTGATTTTCAACATTTCATGAACTTATTCTCCTCCTTCATGATTCTTATGAGTTCAATGGAAGGTCACGAAATCTCGAAACGCAAAGTCATAATAAAATTTCAAATATTGAAACATACAACACTTAGGAGCATATTTATCCCCTTAATTCACTTTAGTGGTTCTCAGCATTTCATGAACTTATTTTCCTAGTTCTCGATTCTTATGAGTTATCGCTGTTTTCAATGGAAGTTCACGAAATCACGAAATGCAATGTCATAATAAAATTTGAAATATTGAAACATACACCACTTGTGAGCATATTAATCCCCTTAATTCACTTTGGTGATTTTCAACATTTCATGAACTAAGTTTCCTCCGTCTCGATTCTGATGAGTTATCGCAGTTTTCAATGGAAGGTCACAAAATCTCGAAACGCAATGTCATAATAAAATTTGAAATATTAAAACATACACCACTTGTGAGCATATTAATCCCCTTAATTCACTTTGGTCGTTTTCAACATTTGATGAACTAAGTTTCCTCCCTCTCGATTCTGATGAGTTATCGCAGTTTTCAATGGAAGGTCACGAAATCTCGAAACGCAATATCATAATAAAATTTGAAATATTAAAACATACACCATTTATGAGCATATTTATCCCCTTAATTCACTTTAGTGGTTCTCAGCATTTCACGAACCTATTTTCCTAGTTCTCGATTCTTATGAGTTATCGCTGTTTTTAATGGAAGTTCACGAAATCACGAAATGCAATGTCATAATAAAATTTGAAATATTAAAACATACACCACTTGTGAGCATATTAATCCCCTTAATTCACTTTGGTGGTTTTCAACATTTGATGAACTAAGTTTCCTCCCTCTCGATTCTGATGAGTTATCGCAGTTTTCAATGGAAGGTCACGAAATCTCGAAACGCAATATCATAATAAAATTTGAAATATTAAAACATACACCATTTATGAGCATATTTATCCCCTTAATTCACTTTAGTGGTACTCAGCATTTCACGAACCTATTTTCCTAGTTCTCGATTCTTATGAGTTATCGCTGTTTTTAATGGAAGTTCACGAAATCACGAAATGCAATGTCATAATAAAATTTGAAATATTAAAACATACACCACTTGTGAGCATATTAATCCCCTGAATTCACTTTGGTGGTTTTCAACATTTCATGAACTAAGTTTCCTCCCTCTCGATTCTGATGAGTTATCGCAGTTTTCAATGGAAGGTCACGAAATCTCGAAACGCAATGTCATAATAAAATTTGAAATATTAAAACATACACCACTTATGAGCATATTTATCCCCTTAATTCACTTTAGTGGTTGTCAGCATTTTATGAACTTATTTTCCTAGTTCTCGATTCTTATGAGTTATCGCTGTTTTCAATGGAAGGTCACGAAATCTCGAAACGCAAAGTCATAATAAAATTTCAAATATTGAAACATACAACACTTAGGAGCATATTTATCCCCTTAATTCACTTTAGTGGTTCTCAGCATTTCATGAACTTATTTTCCTAGTTCTCGATTCTGATGAGTTATCGCAGTTTTCAATGGAAGGTCACGAAATCTCGAAACGCAATGTCATAATAAAATTTGAAATATTAAAACATACACCATTTATGAGCATATTTATCCCCTTAATTCACTTTAGTGGTTCTCAGCATTTCACGAACTTATTTTCGTAGTTCTCGATTCTTATGAGTTATCGCTGTTTTTAATGGAAGGTCACGAAATCTCGAAACGCAATGTCATAATAAAATTTGAAATATTAAAACATACACCACTTGTGAGCATATTAATCCCCTTAATTCACTTTGGTCGTTTTCAACATTTGATGAACTCAGTTTCCTCCCTCTCGATTCGGATGAGTTATCGCAGTTTTCAATGGAAGGTCACGAAATCTCGAAACGCAATGTCAAAATAAAATTTCACATATTAAATCATACACCACTTATGAGCATATTTATCCCCTTAATTCACTTTGGTGATTTTCAACATTTCATGAACTTATTCTCCTCCTTCACGATTCTTATGAGTTCAATGGAAGGTCACGAAATCTCGAAAAGCAATGTCATAATAAAGTTTGACATATTATGAGCATATTTATCCCCTTAATTCACTTTGGTGATTTTCAACATTTCATGAACTTATTCTCCTCCTTCATGATTCTTATGAGTTCAATGGAAGGTCACGAAATCTCGAAACGCAAAGTCATAATAAAATTTCAAATATTGAAACATACAACACTTAGGAGCATATTTATCCCCTTAATTCACTTTAGTGGTTCTCAGCATTTCATGAACTTATTTTCCTAGTTCTCGATTCTTATGAGTTATCGCTGTTTTCAATGGAAGTTCACGAAATCACGAAATGCAATGTCATAATAAAATTTGAAATATTGAAACATACACCACTTGTGAGCATATTAATCCCCTTAATTCACTTTGGTGATTTTCAACATTTCATGAACTAAGTTTCCTCCGTCTCGATTCTGATGAGTTATCGCAGTTTTCAATGGAAGGTCACAAAATCTCGAAACGCAATGTCATAATAAAATTTGAAATATTAAAACATACACCACTTGTGAGCATATTAATCCCCTTAATTCACTTTGGTCGTTTTCAACATTTGATGAACTAAGTTTCCTCCCTCTCGATTCTGATGAGTTATCGCAGTTTTCAATGGAAGGTCACGAAATCTCGAAACGCAATGTAATAATAAAATTTCAAATATTAAATCATACACCACTTATGAGCATATTTATCCCCTTAATTCACTTTGGTGATTTTCAATATTTCATGAACTTATTCTCCTCCTTCACGATTCTTATGAGTTCAATGGAAGGTCACGAAATCTCGAAAAGCAATGTCATAATAAAGTTTGACATATTATGAGCATATTTATCCCCTTAATTCACTTTGGTGATTTTCAACATTTCATGAACTTATTCTCCTCCTTCATGATTCTTATGAGTTCAATGGAAGGTCACGAAATCTCGAAACGCAAAGTCATAATAAAATTTCAAATATTGAAACATACAACACTTAGGAGCATATTTATCCCCTTAATTCACTTTAGTGGTTCTCAGCATTTCATGAACTTATTTTCCTAGTTCTCGATTCTTATGAGTTATCGGTGTTTTCAATGGAAGTTCACGAAATCGAAATGCAATGTCATAATAAAACTTGAAATAATAAAACATACACCACTTGTGAGCATATTAATCCCCTTAATTCACTTTGGTGGTTTTCAACATTTCATGAACTAAGTTTCCTCCCTCTCGATTCGGATGAGTTATCGCAGTTTTCAATGGAAGGTCACGAAATCTCGAAACGCAATGTCATAATAAAATTTGAAATATTAAAACATACACCACTTGTGAGCATATTAATCCCCTTAATTCACTTTGGTCGTTTTCAACATTTGATGAACTAAGTTTCCTCCCTCTCGATTCTGATGAGTTATCGCAGTTTTCAATGGAAGGTCACGAAATCTCGAAACGCAATGTCATAATAAAATTTCAAATATTAAATCATACACCACTTATGAGCATATTTATCCCCTTAATTCATTTTGGTGATTTTCAACATTTCATGAACTTATTCTCCTCCTTCACGATTCTTATGAGTTCAATGGAAGGTCACGAAATCTCGAAAAGCAATGTCATAATAAAGTTTGACATATTATGAGCATATTTATCCCCTTAATTCACTTTGGGGATTTTCAACATTTCATGAACTTATTCTCCTCCTTCATGATTCTTATGAGTTCAATGGAAGGTCACGAAATCTCGAAACGCAAAGTCATAATAAAATTTCAAATATTGAAACATACAACACTTAGGAGCATATTTATCCCCTTAATTCACTTTAGTGGTTCTCAGCATTTCATGAACTTATTTTCCTAGTTCTCGATTCTGATGAGTTATCGCAGTTTTCAATGGAAGGTCACGAAATCTCGAAACGCAATGTCATAATAAAATTTGAAATATTAAAACATACACCATTTATGAGCATATTTATCCCCTTAATTCACTTTAGTGGTTCTCAGCATTTCACGAACTTATTTTCGTAGTTCTCGATTCTTATGAGTTATCGCTGTTTTTAATGGAAGGTCACGAAATCTCGAAACGCAATGTCATAATAAAATTTGAAATATTAAAACATACACCACTTGTGAGCATATTAATCCCCTTAATTCACTTTGGTTGTTTTCAACATTTGATGAACTAAGTTTCCTCCCTCTCGATTCTGATGAGTTATCGCAGTTTTCAATGGAAGGTCACGAAATCTCGAAACGCAATGTCATAATAAAATTTCAAATATTAAATCATACACCACTTATGAGCATATTTATCCCCTTAATTCACTTTGGTGATTTTCAACATTTCATGAACTTATTCTCCTCCTTCACGATTCTTATGAGTTCAATGGAAGGTCACGAAATCTCGAAAAGCAATGTCATAATAAAGTTTGACATATTATGAGCATATTTATCCCCTTAATTCACTTTGGTGATTTTCAACATTTCATGAACTTATTCTCCTCCTTCATGATTCTTATGAGTTCAATGGAAGGTCACGAAATCTCGAAACGCAAAGTCATAATAAAATTTCAAATATTGAAACATACAACACTTAGGAGCATATTTATCCCCTTAATTCACTTTAGTGGTTCTCAGCATTTCATGAACTTATTTTCCTAGTTCTCGATTCTTATGAGTTACTTATGTTTTCAATGGAAGTTCACGAAATCACGAAATGCAAAGTCATAATAAAATTTGAAATATTGAAACATACACCACTTGTGAGCATATTAATCCCCTAAATTCACTTTGGTGATTTTCAACATTTCATGAACTAAGTTTCCTCCGTCTCGATTCTGATGAGTTATCGCAGTTTTCAATGGAAGGTCACGAAATCTCGAAACGCAATGTCATAATAAAATTTGAAATATTAAAACATACACCACTTGTGAGCATATTAATCCTCTTAATTCACTTTGGTCGCTTTCAACATTTGATGAACTAAGTTTCCTCCTCTCGATTCTGATGAGTTATCGCAGTTTTCAATGGAAGGTCACGAAATCTCAAACGCAATGTAATAATAAAATTTCAAATATTAAATCATACACCACTTATGAGCATATTTATCCCCTTAATTCACTTTGGTGATTTTCAACATTTCATGAACTTATTCTCCTCCTTCACGATTCTTATGAGTTCTAATGGAAGGTCACGAAATCTCGAAAAGCAATGTCATAATAAAGTTTGACATATTATGAGCATATTTATCCCCTTAATTCACTTTGGTGATTTTCTTCAACATTTCATGAACTTATTCTCACTCCTTCATGATTCTTATGAGTTCAATGGAAAGGTCACTTCTAAATCTCGAAACTAGCAAAGTCATAATAAAATTTCAAATATTGAAACATACAACACTTAGGGAGCATATTTATCCCCTTGACCATTTTTAGGGTTCTCAGATGGGCAGTGAAACTATTTTCTGGCTTTATCTGTGAGCGACAGTTACAGTTAAGGTCACGGAATCTCAAACGCAATGTCATAGCAAATTTAAAATATCGCATGTTATTAGCACATATGCAGTAGAGATGACTTTAATTCACTTTAGTGGTTCTCAGCATTTCATGAACTTATTTTCCTAGTTCTCGATTCTTATGAGTTATCGCTGTTTTCAATGGAAGTTCACGAAATCAATAAATGCAATGTCATAATAAAATTTGAAATATTGAAACATACACCACTTGTGAGCATATTAATCCCCTTAATTCACTTTGTGGTTTTCAACATTTCATGAACTAAGTTTCCTCTCCGTCTCGATTCTGATGAGTTATCGCAGCTTTCAATGGAAGGTCACAAAAATCTCGAAACGCAATGTCATAATAAAATTTGAAATATTAAAACATACACCACTTGTGAGCATATTAATCCCCCTTTAATTCACTTTGGTCGTTTTCAACATTTGATGAACTAAGTTTCCCTCCCTCTCGATTCCGATGATTTATCTAGTTAAACGGAAAGCGTCACGAAATCTCTAAACGCAATGTCATAATAAAATTTCAAATATTAAATCATACAATGCATTTCCCATGAGCATTATTTATCCCCTTAATTCACTTTGGTGATTTTCAACATTTCATGAACTTAACCATTCTTCCTCCTTCACGATTCTTATGAGTTCACCAATGGAAGGTCACGAAATCTCGAAAAGCAATGTCATAATAAAGTTTGACAGTATATATGAGCATATTTATCCCCTTAATTCACTTTGGTGATTTTCAACATTTCATGAACTTATTCTCCTCCTTCATGATTCTTATGAGTTCAATGGAAGGTCACGAAATCTCGAAACGCAAAGTCATAATAAAATTTCAAATATTGAAACATACAACACTTTTAGGAGCATATTTATCCCCTTAATTCACTTTTTTAAGTGGTTCTCAGCATTTCATGAACTTATTTTCCTAAGTTCTCGATTCTATGAGTTATCTCGTGTTTTCAATGGAAGTTCACGAAATCACGGCAATGTCATAATAAAATTTGAAATAATAAAACATACACCACTTCTCATGAAAGCATATTAATCCCCTTAATTCACTTTGGTGGTTTTCAACATTTCATGAACTAAGTTTCCTCCTCTCGATTCGGATGAGTTTATCGCAGTTTTCAATGGAAGGTCACGAAATCTCGAAACGCAATGTCATAATAAAATTTGAAATATTAAAACATACACCACTTCAAGTGAAAGCATATTAATCCCCTTAATTCACTTTGTCGCTTTTCAACATTTGATGAACTAAGTTTCCTCCCTCTCGATTCTGATGAGTTATCGCAGTTTTCAATGGAAGGTCACGAAATCTCGAAACGCAATGTCATAATAAAATTTCAAATATTAAATCATACACCACTTATGAGCATATTTATCCCCTTAATTCACTTTGGTGATTTTCAGCATTTCATGAACTTATTCTCCTCCTTCACGAGTATGATGGTTTAAATGGGAGGTCACGAAATCTCGAAAAGCAATGTCATAATAAAGTTTGACATATTATGAGCATATTTATCCCCTTAATTCACTTTGGTGATTTTCAACATTTCATGAACTTATTCTCCTCCTTCATGATTCTTATGAGTTCAATGGAAGGTCACGAAATCTCGAAACGCAAAGTCATAATAAAATTTCAAATATTGAAACATACAACACTTAGGAGCATATTTATCCCCTTAATTCACTTTAGTGGTTCTCAGCATTTCATGAACTTATTTTCCTAGTTCTCGATTCTTATGAGTTATCGCTGTTTTCAATGGAAGTTCACGAAATCACGAAATGCAATGTCATAATAAAATTTGAAATATTAAAACATACACCACTTGTGAGCATATTAATCCCCTTAATTCACTTTGGTGGTTTTCAACATTTCATGAACTAAGTTTCCTTCCTCTCGATTCTGATGAGTTATCGCAGTTTTCAATGGAAGGTCACGAAATCTCGAAACGCAATGTCATAATAAAATTTGAAATATTAAAACATACACCACTTGTGAGCATATTAATCCCCTTAATTCACTTTGGTGGTTTTCAACATTTGATGAACTAAGTTTCCTCCCTCTCGATTCTGATGAGTTATCGCAGTTTTCAATGGAAGGTCACGAAATCTCGAAACGCAATGTCATAATAAAATTTCAAATATTAAATCATACACCACTTATGAGCATATTTATCCCCTTAATTCACTTTGGTGATTTTCAACATTTCATGAACTTATTCTCCTCCTTCACGATTCTTATGAGTTCAATGGAAGGTCACGAAATCTCGAAAAATTTTGAATATTAAAAGTTACACATCTTATGAGCATATTTATCCCCTTAATTCACTTTGGTGATTTTCAACATTTCATGAACTTATTCTCCTCCTTCATGATTCTTATGAGTTCAATGGAAGGTCACGAAATCTCGAAACGCAAAGTCATAATAAAATTTCAAATATTGAAACATACAACACTTAGGAGCATATTTATCCCCTTAATTCACTTTAGTGGTTCTCAGCATTTCATGAACTTATTTTCCTAGTTCTCGATTCTTATGAGTTATCGCTGTTTTCAATGGAAGTTCACGAAATCACGAAATGCAATGTCATAATAAAATTTGAAATATTGAAACATACACCACTTGTGAGCATATTAATCCCCTTAATTCACTTTGGTGGTTTTCAACATTTCATGAACTAAGTTTCCTTCCTCTCGATTCTGATGAGTTATCGCAGTTTTCAATGGAAGGTCACGAAATCTCGAAACGCAATGTCATAATAAAATTTGAAATATTAAAACATACACCACTTGTGAGCATATTAATCCCCTTAATTCACTTTGGTGATTTTCACCATTTGATTAACTAAGTTTCCTCTGTCTCGATTCTGATGAGTTATCGCAGTTTTCAATGGAAGGTCACGAAATCTCGAAACGCAATGTCATAATAAAATTTGAAATATTAAAACATACACCACTTATGAGCATATTTATCCCCTTAATTCACTTTAGTGGTTCTCAGCATTTCATGAACTTATTTTCCTCCTTCTCGATTCTTATGACTTATCACAGTTTTCAATGGAAGGTCACGAAATCACAAAACGCAATGTCATAATAAAATTTCAAATATTAAAACATACACCACTTATGAGCATATTTATCCCCTTAATTCACTTTGGTGATTTTCAACATTTCATGAACTTATTCTCCTCCTTCATGATTCTTATGAGTTATCGAGTTCAATGGAAGGTCACGAAATCTCGAAACGCAAAGTCATAATAAAATTTCAAATATTGAAACATACAACACTTAGGAGCATATTTATCCCCTTAATTCACTTTAGTGGTTCTCAGCATTTCATGAACTTATTTTCCTAGTTCTCGATTCTTATGAGTTATCGGTGTTTTCAATGGAAGTTCACGAAATCACGAAATGCAGTGTCATAATAAAATTTGAAATATTAAATCATACACCACTTGTGAGCATATTAATCCCCTTAATTCACTTTGGTGGTTTTCAACATTTCATGAACTAAGTTTCCTCCCTCTCGATTCTGATGAGTTATCGCAGTTTTCAATGGAAGGTCACAAAATCTCGAAACGCAATGTCATAATAAAATTTGAAATATTAAAACATACACCACTTGTGAGCATATTAATCCCCTTAATTCACTTTGGTGGTTTTCAACATTTGATGAACTAAGTTTCCTCCCTCTCGATTCTGATGAGTTATCGCAGTTTTTAATGGAAGGTCACGAAATCTCGAAACGCAATGTCATAATAAAATTTCAAATATTAAATCATACACCACTTATGAGCATATTTATCCCCTTAATTCACTTTGGTGATTTTCAACATTTCATGAACTTATTCTCCTCCTTCACGATTCTTATGAGTTCAATGGAAGGTCACGAAATCTCGAAAAGCAATGTCATAATAAAGTTTGACATATTATGAGCATATTTATCCCCTTAATTCACTTTGGTGATTTTCAACATTTCATGAACTTATTCTCCTCCTTCATGATTCTTATGAGTTCAATGGAAGGTCACGAAATCTCGAAACGCAAAGTCATAATAAAATTTCAAATATTGAAACATACAACACTTAGGAGCATATTTATCCCCTTAATTCACTTTAGTGGTTCTCAGCATTTCATGAACTTATTTTCCTAGTTCTCGATTCTTATGAGTTATCGCTGTTTTCAATGGAAGTTCACGAAATCACGAAATGCAATGTCATAATAAAATTTGAAATATTGAAACATACACCACTTGTGAGCATATTAATCCCCTTAATTCACTTTGGTGGTTTTCAACATTTCATGAACTAAGTTTCCTCCCTCTCGATTCTGATGAGTTATCGCAGTTTTCAATGGAAGGTCACGAAATCTCGAAACGCAATGTCATAATAAAATTTGAAATATTAAAACATACACCACTTGTGAGCATATTAATCCCCTTAATTCACTTTGGTGGTTTTCAACATTTGATGAACTAAGTTTCCTCCTCTCGATTCTGATGAGTTATCGCAGTTTTCAATGGAAGGTCACGAAATCTCGAAACGCAATGTCATAATAAAATTTCAAATATTAAATCATACACCACTTATGAGCATATTTATCCCCTTAATTCACTTTGGTGATTTTCAACATTTCATGAACTTATTCTCCTCCTTCACGATTCTTATGAGTTCAATGGAAGGTCACGAAATCTCGAAAAGCAATGTCATAATAAATTTTGACATATTATGAGCATATTTATCCCCTTAATTCACTTTGGTGATTTTCAACATTTCATGAACTTATTCTCCTCCTTCATGATTCTTATGAGTTCAATGGAAGGTCACGAAATCTCGAAACGCAAAGTCATAATAAAATTTCAAATATTGAAACATACAACACTTAGGAGCATATTTATCCCCTTAATTCACTTTAGTGGTTCTCAGCATTTCATGAACTTATTTTCCTAGTTCTCGATTCTTATGAGTTATCGCTGTTTTCAATGGAAGTTCACGAAATCACGAAATGCAATGTCATAATAAAATTTGAAATATTGAAACATACACCACTTGTGAGCATATTAATCCCCTTAATTCACTTTGGTGGTTTTCAACATTTCATGAACTAAGTTTCCTCCCTCTCGATTCTGATGAGTTATCGCAGTTTTCAATGGAAGGTCACGAAATCTCGAAACGCAATGTCATAATAAAATTTGAAATATTAAAACATACACCACTTGTGAGCATATTAATCCCCTTAATTCACTTTGGTGGTTTTCAACATTTGATGAACTAAGTTTCCTCCTCTCGATTCTGATGAGTTATCGCAGTTTTCAATGGAAGGTCACGAAATCTCGAAACGCAATGTCATAATAAAATTTCAAATATTAAATCATACACCACTTATGAGCATATTTATCCCCTTAATTCACTTTGGTGATTTTCAACATTTCATGAACTTATTCTCCTCCTTCACGATTCTTATGAGTTCAATGGAAGGTCACGAAATCTCGAAAAGCAATGTCATAATAAAGTTTGACATATTATGAGCATATTTATCCCCTTAATTCACTTTGGTGATTTTCAACATTTCATGAACTTATTCTCCTCCTTCATGATTCTTATGAGTTCAATGGAAGGTCACGAAATCTCGAAACGCAAAGTCATAATAAAATTTCAAATATTGAAACATACAACACTTAGGAGCATATTTATCCCCTTAATTCACTTTAGTGGTTCTCAGCATTTCATGAACTTATTTTCCTAGTTCTCGATTCTTATGAGTTATCGCTGTTTTCAATGGAAGTTCACGAAATCACGAAATGCAATGTCATAATAAAATTTGAAATATTGAAACATACACCACTTGTGAGCATATTAATCCCCTTAATTCACTTTGGTGGTTTTCAACATTTCATGAACTAAGTTTCCTTCTTCTCGATTCTGATGAGTTATCGATGTTTTCAATGGAAGGTCACGAAATCTCGAAACGCAATGTCATAATAAAATTTGAAATATTAAAACATACACCACTTGTGAGCATATTAATCCCCTTAATTCACTTTGGTGGTTTTCAATATTTCATGAACTAAGTTTCCTCCCTCTCGATTCGATGAGTTATCGCAGTTTTCAATGGAAGGTCACGAAATCTCGAAACGCAATGTCATAATAAAATTTCAAATATTAAATCATACACCACTTATGAGCATATTTATCCCCTTAATTCACTTTGGTGATTTTCAACATTTCATGAACTTATTCTCCTCCTTCACGATTCTTATGAGTTCAATGGAAGGTCACGAAATCTCGAAAAGCAATGTCATAATAAAGTTTGACATATTAAAACATACCACTTATGGAGCATATTTATCCCCTTAATTCACTTTGGTGATTTTCAACATTTCATGAACTTATTCTCCTCCTTCATGATTCTTATGAGTTATCGCTGTTTTCAATGGAAGGTCACGAAATCTCGAAACGCAAAGTCATAATAAAATTTCAAATATTGAAACATACAACACTTAGGAGCATATTTATCCCCTTAATTCACTTTAGTGGTTCTCAGCATTTCATGAACTTATTTTCCTAGTTCTCGATTCTTATGAGTTATCGCTGTTTTCAATGGAAGTTCACGAAATCACGAAATGCAATGTCATAATAAAATTTGAAATATTGAAACATACACCACTTGTGAGCATATTAATCCCCTTAATTCACTTTGGTGGTTTTCAACATTTCATGAACTAAGTTTCCTCCTCTCGATTCTCGATGAGTTATCGCAGCTTTTCAATGGAAGGTCACGAAATCTCGAAACGCAATGTCATAATAAAATTTGAAATATTAAAACATACACCACTTGTGAGCATATTAATCCCCTTAATTCACTTTGGTGGTTTTCAACATTTGATGAACTAAGTTTCCTCCCTCTCGATTCTGATGAGTTATCGCAGTTTTCAATGGAAGGTCACGAAATCTCGAAACGCAATGTCATAATAAAATTTCAAATATTAAATCATACACCACTTATGAGCATATTTATCCCCTTAATTCACTTTGGTGATTTTCAACATTTCATGAACTTATTCTCCTCCTTCACGATTCTTATGAGTTATCGCAGTTTTCAATGGAAGGTCACGAAATCTCGAAAAGCAATGTCATAATAAAGTTTGACATATTAAAACATACACCACTTATGAGCATATTTATCCCCTTAATTCACTTTGGTGATTTTCAACATTTCATGAACTTATTCTCCTCCTTCATGATTCTTATGAGTTAGAGTTTCAATGGAAGGTCACGAAATCTCGAAACGCAAAGTCATAATAAAATTTCAAATATTGAAACATACAACACTTAGGAGCATATTTATCCCCTTAATTCACTTTAGTGGTTCTCAGCATTTCATGAACTTATTTTCCTAGTTCTCGATTCTTATGAGTTATCGCTGTTTTCAATGGAAGTTCACGAAATCACGAAACGCAATGTCATAATAAAATTTGAAATATTAAAACATACACCACTTGTGAGCATATTAATCCCCTTAATTCACTTTGGTGGTTTTCAACATTTCATGAACTAAGTTTCCTCCTCTCGATTCTGATGAGTTATCGCAGTTTTCAATGGAAGGTCACGAAATCTCGAAACGCAATGTCATAATAAAATTTGAAATATTAAAACATACACCACTTGTGAGCATATTAATCCCCTTAATTCACTTTGGTGGTTTTCAACATTTGATGAACTAAGTTTCCTCCTCTCGATTCTGATGAGTTATCGCAGTTTTCAATGGAAGGTCACGAAATCTCGAAACGCAATGTCATAATAAAATTTCAAATATTAAATCATACACCACTTATGAGCATATTTATCCCCTTAATTCACTTTGGTGATTTTCAACATTTCATGAACTTATTCTCCTCCTTCACGATTCTTATGAGTTCAATGGAAGGTCACGAAATCTCGAAAAGCAATGTCATAATAAAGTTTGACATATTATGAGCATATTTATCCCCTTAATTCACTTTGGTGATTTTCAACATTTCATGAACTTATTCTCCTCCTTCATGATTCTTATGAGTTCAATGGAAGGTCACGAAATCTCGAAACGCAAAGTCATAATAAAATTTCAAATATTGAAACATACAACACTTAGGAGCATATTTATCCCCTTAATTCACTTTAGTGGTTCTCAGCATTTCATGAACTTATTTTCCTAGTTCTCGATTCTTATGAGTTATCGCTGTTTTCAATGGAAGTTCACGAAATCACGAAATGCAATGTCATAATAAAATTTGAAATATTGAAACATACACCACTTGTGAGCATATTAATCCCCTTAATTCACTTTGGTGGTTTTCAACATTTCATGAACTAAGTTTCCTCCCTCTCGATTCTGATGAGTTATCGCAGTTTTCAATGGAAGGTCACGAAATCTCGAAACGCAATGTCATAATAAAATTTGAAATATTAAAACATACACCACTTGTGAGCATATTAATCCCCTTAATTCACTTTGGTGGTTTTCAACATTTGATGAACTAAGTTTCCTCCTCTCGATTCTGATGAGTTATCGCAGTTTTCAATGGAAGGTCACGAAATCTCGAAACGCAATGTCATAATAAAATTTCAAATATTAAATCATACACCACTTATGAGCATATTTATCCCCTTAATTCACTTTGGTGATTTTCAACATTTCATGAACTTATTCTCCTCCTTCACGATTCTTATGAGTTATCAGTTTTCAATGGAAGGTCACGAAATCTCGAAACGCAATGTCATAATAAAATTTGAAATATTAAAACATACACCACTCGTGAGCATATTAATCCCCTTAATTCACTTTGGTGGTTTTCAACATTTGATGAACTAAGTTTCCTCCCTCTCGATTCTGATGAGTTATCGCAGTTTTCAATGGAAGGTCACGAAATCTCGAAACGCAATGTCATAATAAAATTTGAAATATTAAAACATACACCACTTATGAGCATATTTATCCCCTTAATTCACTTTAGTGGTTCTCAGCATTTCATGAACTTATTTTCCTAGTTCTCGATTCTTATGAGTTACCACTGTTTTCAATGGAAGTTCACGAAATCACGAAACGCAATGTCATAATAAAATTTGAAATATTAAAACATACACCATTTATGAGCATATTAATCCCCTTAATTCACTTTAGTGGTTCTCAGCATTTCACGAACTTATTTTCCAAGTTCTCGATTCTTATGAGTTATCGCTGTTTTTAATGGAAGTTCACGAAATCACGAAATGCAATGTCATAATAAAATTTGAAATATTAAAACATACACCACTTGTGAGCATATTAATCCCCTTAATTCACTTTGGTGGTTTTCAACATTTGATGAACTAAGTTTCCTCCCTCTCGATTCTTATGAGTTACCACTGTTTTCAATGGAAGTTCACGAAATCACGAAACGCAATGTCATAATAAAATTTGAAATATTAAAACATACACCATTTATGAGCATATTAATCCCCTTAATTCACTTTAGTGGTTCTCAGCATTTCACGAACTTATTTTCCACGTTCTCGATTCTTATGAGTTCAATGGAAGGTCACGAAATCTCGAAAAGCAATGTCATAATAAAATTTGAAATATTAAAACATACACCACTTATGAGCATATTTATCCCCTTAATTCACTTTGGTGATTTTCAACATTTCATGAACTTATTCTCCTCCTTCACGATTCTTATGAGTTCAATGGAAGGTCACGAAATCTCGAAAAGCAATGTCATAATAAAATTTCAAATATTAAAACATACACCACTTATGAGCATATTTATCCCCTTAATTCACTTTGGTGATTTTCAACATTTCATGAACTTATTCTCCTCCTTCATGATTCTTATGAGTTATCGAGTTTTCAATGGAAGGTCACGAAATCTCGAAACGCAATGTCATAATAAAATTTCAAATATTGAAACATACACCACTTAGGAGCATATTTATCCCCTTAATTCACTTTAGTGGTTCTCAGCATTTCATGAACTTATTTTCCTAGTTCTCGATTCTTATGAGTTATCGCTGTTTTCAATGGAAGTTCACGAAATCACGAAATGCAATGTCAAAATAAAATTTGAAATATTAAAACATACACCACTTGTGAGCATATTAATTCCCTTAATTCACTTTGGTGGTTTTCAACATTTCATGAACTAAGTTTCCTCCCTCTCGATTCTGATGAGTTATCGCAGTTTTCAATGGAAGGTCACGAAATCTCGAAACGCAATGTCATAATAAAATTTGAAATATTAAAACATACACCACTTATGAGCATATTTATCCCCTTAATTCACTTTAGTGGTTCTCAGCATTTCATGAACTTATTTTCCTCCCTCTCGATTCTGATGAGTTATCGCAGTTTTCAATGGAAGGTCACGAAATCTCGAAACGCAATGTCATAATAAAATTTGAAATATTAAAACATACACCATTTATGAGCATATTTATCCCCTTAATTCACTTTAGTGGTTCTCAGCATTTCACGAACTTATTTTCCTCCCTCTCGATTCTGATGAGTTATCGCAGTTTTCAATGGAAGGTCACGAAATCTCGAAACGCAATGTCATAATAAAATTTCAAATATTAAATCCTACACCACTTATGAGCATATTTATCCCCTTAATTCACTTTGGTGATTTACAACATTTCATGAACTTATTCTCCTCCTCTCATGATTCTTATGAGTTATCGCAGTTTTCAATGGAAGTTCACGAAATCACGAAACGCAATGTCATAATAAAATTTGAAATATTAAAACATACACCACTTATGAGCATATTTATCCCCTTAATTCACTTTAGTGGTTCTCAGCATTTCATGAACTTATTTTCCTAGTTCTCGATTCTTATGAGTTATCGCTGTTTTCAATGGAAGTTCACGAAATCACGAAATGCAATGTCATAATAAAATTTGAAATATTGAAACATACACCACTTGTGAGCATATTAATCCCCTTAATTCACTTTGGTGGTTTTCAACATTTCATGAACTAATTTTCCTCCCTCTCGATTCTGATGAGTTATCGCAGTTTTCAATGGAAGTTCACGAAATCACGAAACGCAATGTCATAATAAAATTTGAAATATTAAAACATACACCACTTGTGAGCATATTAATCCCCTTAATTCACTTTGGTGGTTTTCAACATTTGATGAACTAAGTTTCCTCCCTCTCGATTCTGATGAGTTATCGCAGTTTTCAATGGAAGGTCACGAAATCTCGAAACGCAATGTCATAATAAAATTTGAAATATTAAAACATCCACCACTTATGAGCATATTTATCCCCTTAATTCACTTTAGTGGTTCTCAGCATTTCATGAACTTATTTTCCTAGTTCTCGATTCTTATGAGTTATCGCTGTTTTCAATGGAAGGTCACGAAATCACGAAATGCAATGTCATAATAAAATTTGAAATATTAAAACATACACCACTTGTGAGCATATTTATCCCCTTAATTCACTTTGGTGGTTTTCAACATTTCATGAACTAAGTTTCCTCCCTCTCGATTCTGATGAGTTATCGCAGTTCAATGGAAGGTCACGAAATCTCGAAACGCAATGTCATAATAAAATTTGAAATATTAAAACATACACCACTTATGAGCATATTTATCCCCCTTAATTCACTTTAGTGGTTCTCAGCATTTCATGAACTTATTTTCCTAGTTCTCGATTCTTATGAGTTTTTTCAATGGAAGTTCACGAAATCACGAAATGCAATGTCATAATAAAATTTGAAATATTAAAACATACACCACTTGTGAGCATATTAATCCCCTTAATTCACTTTGGTGGTTTTCAACATTTCATGAACTAAGTTTCCTCCTCTCGATTCCGATGAGTTATCGCAGTTTTCAATGGAAGGTCACGAAATCTCGAAACGCAATGTCATAATAAAATTTGAAATATTAAAACATACACCACTTATGAGCATATTTATCCCCTTAATTCACTTTAGTGGTTCTCAGCATTTCATGAACTTATTTTCCTAGTTCTCGATTCTTATGAGTTATCGCTGTTTTCAATGGAAGTTCACGAAATCACGAAATGCAATGTCATAATAAAATTTGAAATATTAAAAACATACACCACTTGTGAGCATATTAATCCCCTTAATTCACTTTGGTGGTTTTCAACATTTCATGAACTAAGTTTCCTCCCTCTCGATTCTGATGAGTTATCGCAGTTTTCAATGGAAGGTCACGAAATCTCGAAACGCAATGTCATAATAAAATTTGAAATATTAAAACATACACCACTTATGAGCATATTTATCCCCTTAATTCACTTTAGTGCGTCTCAGCATTTTATGAACTTATTTTCCTAGTTCTCGATTCTTATGAGTTATCGCTGTTTTCAATGGAAGTTCACGAAATTACGAAATGCAATGTCATAATAAAATTTGAAATATTGAAACATACACCACTTGTGAGCATATTAATCCCCTTAATTCACTTTGGTGGTTTTGAACATTTGATGAACTAAGTTTCCTCCCTCTCGATTCTGATGAGTTATCGCAGTTTTCAATGGAAGGTCACGAAATCTCGAAACGCAATGTCATAATAAAATTTCAAATATTAAATCATACACCACTTATGAGCATATTTATCCCCTTAATTCACTTTGGTGATTTTCAACATTTCATGAACTTATTCTCCTCCTTCACGATTCTTATGAGTTCAATGGAAGGTCACGAAATCTCGAAAAGCAATGTCATAATAAAGTTTGACATATTATGAGCATATTTATCCCCTTAATTCACTTTGGTGATTTTCAACATTTCATGAACTTATTCTCCTCCTTCATGATTCTTATGAGTTCAATGGAAGGTCACGAAATCTCGAAACGCAAAGTCATAATAAAATTTGAAATATTGAAACATACACCACTTGTGAGCATATTAATCCCCTTAATTCACTTTGGTGGTTTTCAACATTTCATGAACTAAGTTTCCTCCCTCTCGATTCTGATGAGTTATCGCAGTTTTCAATGGAAGGTCACGAAATCTCGAAACGCAATGTCATAATAAAATTTGAAATATTAAAACATACACCACTTGTGAGCATATTAATCCCCTTAATTCACTTTAGTGGTTTTCAACATTTCATGAACTAAGTTTCCTCCCTCTCGATTCTGATGAGTTATCGCAGTTTTCAATGGAAGGTCACGAAATCTTGAAACGCAATGTCATAATAAAATTTGAAATATTAAAACATACACCACTTATGAGCAGTTATTGTTATCCCCCTTTAATTCACTTTGGTGGTTTTCAACATTTCATGAACTTATTTTCCTCCTTCTCGCATTCTTACATGAGTTATCAAGTTTTCAATGGAAAGGTCACACGAAATCTCGAAACGCAATGTCATAATAAAATTTGAAATATTATTAAATCATACACCACTTATGAGCATATTTATCCCCTTAATTCACTTTGGTGATTTTCAACATTTCATGAACTTATTCTCCTCCTTCTACATTCTTATGAGTTATCGCTGTTTTCAATGGAAGGTCACGAAATCAAACGCAATGTCATAATAAAATTTGAAATATTAAAACATACACCACTTATGAGCATATTTATCCCCTTAATTCACTTTGGTGGTTTTCAACATTTCATGAACTTATTTTCCTCCCTCTCGATTCTGATGAGTTATCGCAGTTTTCAATGGAAGGTCACGAAATCTCGAAACGCAATGTCATAATAAAATTTGAAATATTAAAACATACACCACTTATGAGCATATTAATCCCCTTAATTCACTTTGGTGGATTTCAACATTTGAGGGAATAAAATTCCTGCATCTCGATTCTGTTGAGGTATCACAATTTTCAATGGAAGGTCACGAAATCTCGAATCGCAATGTCATAATAAAATTTCAAATATTAAATCATACACCACTTATGAGCATATTTATCCCCTTAATTCACTTTGGTGATTTTCAACATTTGATGAAATAATTTTCCTCCCTCTCGATTCTGATGAGTTATCGCAGTTTTCAATGGAAGGTCACGAAATCTCGAAACGCAATGTCATAATAAAATTTGAAATATTAAAACATACACCATTTATGAGCATATTTATCCCCTTAATTCACTTTAGTGATTCTCAGCATTTCATGAACTTATTTTCCTCCCTCTCGATTCTGATGAGTTACCGCAGTTTTCAATGGAAGGTCACGAAATCTCGAAACGCAATGTCATAATAAATTTTCAAATATTAAATCATACACCACTTATGAGCATATTTATCCCCTTAATTCACTTTGGTGATTTTCAACATTTCATGAACTTATTCTCCTCCTACACGATTCTTATGAGTTCAATGGAAGGTCACGAAATCTCGAAAAGCAATGTCATAATAAAATTTGAAATATTAAAACATACACCACTTATGAGCATATTTATCCCCTTAATTCACTTTGGTGGTTTTCAACATTTCATGAACTTATTTTCCTTTCTCGATTCTTATGAGTTATCGCTGTTTTCAATGGAAGGTCACGAAATCTCGAAACGCAATGTCATAATAAAATTTGAAATATTAAAACAGACACCACTTATGAGCATATTTATCCCCGTAATTCACTTTGGTGATTTTCAACATTTCATGAACTTATTTTCCTCCTTCTGGTTTCATGTGCGTTGTGGAGGTTTTGAGTGTAGATCTCGGTGGTCGCCATATCAAAAATAAAAATAAAATTTGAAATATTAAAACATACACCACTTGTGAGCATATTAATCCCCTTAATTCACTTTGGTGGTTTTCAACATTTCATGAACTAAGTTTCCTCCCTCTCGATTCTGATGAGTTATCGCAGTTTTCAATGGAAGGTCACGTAATCTCGAAACGCAATGTCATAATAAAATTTCAAATATTAAATCATACACCACTTATGAGCATATTTATCCCCTTAATTCACTTTGGTGATTTTCAACATTTCATGAACTTATTCTCCTCCTTCACGATTCTTATGAGTTCAATGGAAGGTCACGAAATCTCGAAAGCAATGTCATAATAAAGTTTGACATATTATGAGCATATTTATCCCCTTAATTCACTTTGGTGGTTTTCAACATTTCATGAACTTATTCTCCTCCTTCTGATTCTTATGAGTTCAATGGAAGGTCACGAAATCTCGAAACGCAATGTCATAATAAAATTTGAAATATTGAAACATACACCACTTATGAGCATATTTATCCCCTTAATTCACTTTAGTGGTTCTCAACATTTCATGAACTTATTTTCCTAGTTCTCGATTCTTATGAGTTATCGCTGTTTTCAATGGAAGTTCACGAAATGCAATGTCATAATAAAATTTGAAATATTGAAACATACACCACTTGTGAGCATATTAATCCCCTTAATTCACTTTGGTGGTTTTCAACATTTCATGAACTAAGTTTCCTCCTCTCGATTCTGATGAGTTATCGCAGTTTTCAATGGAAGGTCACGAAATCTCGAAACGCAATGTCATAATAAAATTTGAAATATTAAAACATACACCACTTATGAGCATATTTATCCCCTTAATTCACTTTGGTGGTTTTCAACATTTCATGAACTTATTTCCTCCTTCTCGATTCTTATGAGTTCAATGGAAGGTCACGAAATCTCGAAAAGCAATGTCATAATAAAATTTGAAATATTACAGCATATTTATCCCCTTAATTCACTTTGGTGGTTTTCAACATTTCATGAACTTATTTTCCTCCTTCTCGATTCTTATGAGTTATCGCTGTTTTCAATGGAATGTCACGAAATCACGAAACGAAATGTCATAATAAAATTTGAAATATTGAAACATACACCACTTATGAGCATATTTATCCACTTAATTCACTTTAGTGGTTTTCAACATTTCATGAACTTATTTTCCTATTTCTCGATTCTTACGAGTTATCGCTGTTTTCAATGGAATGTCACGAAATCACGAAACGAAATGTCATAATAAAATTTGAAATATTGAAACATACACCACTTATGAGCATATTTATCCCCTTAATTCACTTTGGTGGTTTTCAACATTTCATGAACTTATTTTCCTAGTTCTCGATTCTTATGAGTTATCGCTGTTTTCAATGGAAGGTCACGAAATCTCGAAACGCAATGTCATAATAAAATTTGAAATATTAAAACATACACCACTTGTGAGCATATTAATCCCCTTAATTCACTTTGGTGGTTTTCAACATTTCATGAACTAAGTTTCCTCCCTCTCGATTCTGATGAGTTATCGCAGTTTTCAATGGAAGGTCACGAAATCTCGAAACGCAATGTCATAATAAAATTTGAAATATTAAAACATACACCACTTATGAGCATATTTATCCCCTTAATTCACTTTAGTGGTTCTCAGCATTTCATGAACTTATTTTCCTAGTTCTCGATTCTTATGAGTTATCGCTGTTTTCAATGGAAGTTCACGAAATCACGAAATGCAATGTCATAATAAAATTTGAAATATTAAAACATACACCACTTGTGAGCATATTAATCCCCTTAATTCACTTTGTTGGTTTTCATCTTTTAATGATCTGACCGAGATCTACACTCTTGCCCTATCCGACGCTTTACCGGACTGTCACGAAATCTCGAAACGCAATGTCATAATAAAATTTCAAATATTAAATCATACACCACTTATGAGCATATTTATCCCCTTAATTCACTTTGGTGATTTTCAACATTTCATGAACTTATTCTCCTCCTTCACGATTCTTATGAGTTCAATGGAAGGTCACGAAATCGAAAAGCAATGTCATAATAAAGTTTGACATATTATGAGCATATTTATCCCCTTAATTCACTTTGGTGATTTTCAACATTTCATGAACTTATTCTCCTCCTTCATGATTCTTATGAGTTCAATGGAAGGTCACGAAATCTCGAAACGCAATGTCATAATAAAATTTGAAATATTGAAACATACACCACTTATGAGCATATTTATCCCCTTAATTCACTTTAGTGGTTCTCAGCATTTCATGAACTTATTTTCCTAGTTCTCGATTCTTATGAGTTATCGCTGTTTTCAATGGAAGTTCACGAAATCACGAAATGCAATGTCATAATAAAATTTGAAATATTAAAACATACACCACTTGTGAGCATATTAATCCCCTTAATTCACTTTGGTGGTTTTCAACATTTCATGAACTAAGTTTCCTCCTCTCGATTCTGATGAGTTATCGCAGTTTTCAATGGAAGGTCACGAAATCTCGAAACGCAATGTCATAATAAAATTTGAAATATTAAAACATACACCACTTATGAGCATATTTATCCCCTTAATTCACTTTAGTGGTTCTCAACATTTCATGAACTTATTTTCCTAGTTCTCGATTCTTATGAGTTATCGCTGTTTTCAATGGAAGTTCACGAAATCACGAAATGCAATGTCATAATAAAATTTGAAATATTAAAACATACACCACTTGTGAGCATATTAATCCCCTTAATTCACTTTGGTGGTTTTCAACATTTCATGAACTAAGTTTCCTCCTCTCGATTCGATGAGTTATCGCAGTTTTCAATGGAAGGTCACGAAATCTCGAAACGCAATGTCATAATAAAATTTGAAATATTAAAACATACACCACTTATGAGCATATTTATCCCCTTAATTCACTTTAGTGGTTCTCAACATTTCATGAACTTATTTTCCTAGTTCTCGATTCTTATGAGTTATCGCTGTTTTCAATGGAAGTTCACGAAATCACGAAATGCAATGTCATAATAAAATTTGAAATATTAAAACATACACCACTTGTGAGCATATTAATCCCCTTAATTCACTTTGGTGGTTTTCAACATTTCATGAACTAAGTTTCCTCCTCTCGATTCGATGAGTTATCGCAGTTTTCAATGGAAGGTCACGAAATCTCGAAACGCAATGTCATAATAAAATTTGAAATATTAAAACATACACCACTTATGAGCATATTTATCCCCTTAATTCACTTTAGTGGTTCTCAGCATTTCATGAACTTATTTTCCTAGTTCTCGATTCTTATGAGTTATCGCTGTTTTCAATGGAAGTTCACGAAATCACGAAATGCAATGTCATAATAAAATTTGAAATATTAAAACATACACCACTTGTGAGCATATTAATCCCCTTAATTCACTTTGGTGGTTTTCAACATTTCATGAACTAAGTTTCCTCCTCTCGATTCGATGAGTTATCAGTTTTCAATGGAAGGTCACGAAATCTCGAAACGCAATGTCATAATAAAATTTGAAATATTAAAACATACACCACTTATGAGCATATTTATCCCCTTAATTCACTTTAGTGGTTCTCAGCATTTCATGAACTTATTTTCCTAGTTCTCGATTCTTATGAGTTATCGCTGTTTTCAATGGAAGTTCACGAAATCTCGAAATGCAATGTCATAATAAAATTTGAAATATTAAAACATACACCACTTGTGAGCATATTAATCCCCTTAATTCACTTTGGTGGTTTTCAACATTTCATGAACTAAGTTTCCTCCCTCTCGATTCGATGAGTTATCGCAGTTTTCAATGGAAGGTCACGAAATCTCGAAACGCAATGTCATAATAAAATTTGAAATATTAAAACATACACCACTTATGAGCATATTTATCCCCTTAATTCACTTTAGTGGTTCTCAGCATTTCATGAACTTATTTTCCTAGTTCTCGATTCTTATGAGTTATCGCTGTTTTCAATGGAAGTTCACGAAATCACGAAATGCCATGTCATAATAAAATTTGAAATATTAAAACATACACCACTTGTGAGCATATTAACCCCCTTAATTCACTTTGGTGGTTTTCAACATTTCATGAACTAAGTTTCCTCCTCTCGATTCTGATAAGTTATCGCAGTTTTCAATGGAAGGTCACGAAATCTCGAAACGCAATGTCATAATAAAATTTGAAATATTAAAACATACACCACTTATGAGCATATTTATCCCCTTAATTCACTTTAGTGGTTCTCAGCATTTCATGAACTTATTTTCCTCCCTCTCGATTCTGATGAGTTATCGCAGTTTTCAATGGAAGGTCACGAAATCACGAAACGCAATGTCATAATAAAATTTGAAATATTAAATCATACACCACTTATGAGCATATTTATCCCCTTAATTCACTTTGGTGATTTTCAACATTTCATGAACTTATTCTCCTCCTTCTCGATTCTTATGAGTTATCGCTGTTTTCAATGGAAGGTCACGAAATCTCGAAACGCAATGTCATAATAAAATTTGAAATATTAAAACATACACCACTTATGAGCATATTTATCCCCTTAATTCACTTTAGTGGTTCTCAACATTTCATGAACTTATTTTCCTAGTTCTCGATTCTTATGAGTTATCGCTGTTTTCAATGGAAGTTCACGAAATCTCGAAATGCAATGTCATAATAAAATTTGAAATATTAAAACATACACCACTTATGAGCATATTTATCCCCTTAATTCACTTTGGTGGTTTTCAACATTTCATGAACTAATTTTCCTCCTCTCGATTCTTATGAGTTATCGCAGTTTTCAATGGAAGGTCACGAAATCTCGAAACGCAATGTCATAATAAAATTTGAAATATTAAAACATACACCACTTATGAGCATATTTATCCCCTTAATTCACTTTGGTGGTTTTCAACATTTCATGAACTAAGTTTCCTCCTCTCGATTCTGATGAGTTATCGCAGTTTTCAATGGAAGGTCACGAAATCTCGAAACGCAATGTCATAATAAAATTTGAAATATTAAAACATACACCACTTATGAGCATATTTATCCCCTTAATTCACTTTGGTGGTTCTCAACATTTCATGAACTTATTTTCCTAGTTCTCGATTCTTATGAGTTATCGCTGTTTTCAATGGAAGTTCACGAAATCGAAATGCAATGTCATAATAAAATTTGAAATATTAAAACATACACCACTTGTGAGCATATTATCCCCTTAATTCACTTTGGTGGTTTTCAACATTTCATGAACTAAGTTTCCTCCTCTCGATTCTGATGAGTTATCGCAGTTTTCAATGGAAGGTCACGAAATCTCGAAACGCAATGTCATAATAAAATTTGAAATATTAAAACATACACCACTTATGAGCATATTTATCCCCTTAATTCACTTTAGTAGTTCTCAGCATTTTATGAACTTATTTTCCTAGTTCTCGATTCTTAGGAGTTATGGCGTTTTGGAATAGAGGTTAAAGCTCGGTCGAAATCCAATGATAAAAAAAAATTTGAAATATTAAAACATACACTACTTGTGAGCATATTAATCCCCTTAATTCACTTTGGTGGTTTTCAATATTTCATGAACTAAGTTTCCTACCTCTAGATTCTGATGACTTATCGAAGTTTTCAATGGAAGGTCACGAAATCTCGAAACGCAATGTCATAATAAAATTTGAAATATTAAAACATACACCACTTATGAGCATATTTATCCCCTTAATTCACTTTAGTGGTTCTCAACATTTCATGAACTTATTTTCCTAGTTCTCGATTCTTATGAGTTATCGCTGTTTTCAATGGAAGTTCACGAAATCACGAAATGCAATGTCATAATAAAATTTGAAATATTAAAACATACACCACTTGTGAGCATATTAATCCCCTTAATTCACTTTGGTGGTTTTCAACATTTCATGAACTAAGTTTCCTCCTCTCGATTCTGATGAGTTATCGCAGTTTTCAATGGAAGGTCACGAAATCTCGAAACGCAATGTCATAATAAAATTTGAAATATTAAAACATACACCACTTATGAGCATATTTATCCCCTTAATTCACTTTAGTGGTTCTCAACATTTCATGAACTTATTTTCCTAGTTCTCGATTCTTATGAGTTATCGCTGTTTTCAATGGAAGTTCACGAAATCACGAAATGCAATGTCATAATAAAATTTGAAATATTAAAACATACACCACTTGTGAGCATATTAATCCCCTTAATTCACTTTGGTGGTTTTCAACATTTCATGAACTAAGTTTCCTCCTCTCGATTCTTATGAGTTTTCAATGGAAGGTCACGAAATCTTGAAACGCAATGTCATAATAAAATTTGAAATATTAAAACATACAACACTTAGGAGCATATTTATCCCCTTAATTCACTTTAGTGGTTCTCAGCATTTCATGAACTTATTTTCCTAGTTCTCGATTCTTATGAGTTATCGCTGTTTTCAATGGAAGTTCACGAAATCACGAAATGCAATGTCATAATAAAATTTGAAATATTAAAACATACACCACTTGTGAGCATATTAATCCCCTTAATTCACTTTGGTGGTTTTCAACATTTCATGAACTTATTCTCCTCCTTCACGATTCTTATGAGTTCAATGGAAGGTCACGAAATCTCGAAAAGCAATGTCATAATAAAGTTTGACATATTATGAGCATATTTATCCCCTTAATTCACTTTGGTGATTTTCAACATTTCAGGAACTTATTTTCCTAGTTCTCGATTCTTATGAGTTATCGCTGTTTTCAATGGAAGGTCACGAAATCTCGAAACGCAATGTCATAATAAAATTTGAAATATTAAAACATACACCACTTATTAGAATATTTATCCCCTTAATTCACTTTAGTGGTTCTCAGCATTTCACGAACTTATTTTCCTAGTTCTCGATTCTTATGAGTTATCGCTGTTTTTAATGGAAGGTCACGAAATCACGAAACGCAATGTCATAATAAAATTTGAAATATTCATTCAAAAATCTTGTCATAATAAAATTTGAAATATTAAAACATACACCACTTATGAGCATATTTATCCCCTTAATTCACTTTAGTGGTTCTCAACATTTCATGAACTTATTTTCCTAGTTCTCGATTCTTATGAGTTATCGCTGTTTTCAATGGAAGTTCACGAAATCACGAAATGCAATGTCATAATAAAATTTGAAATATTAAAACATACACCACTTGTGAGCATATTAATCCCCTTAATTCACTTTGGTGGTTTTCAACATTTCATGAACTAAGTTTCCTCCTCTCGATTCGATGAGTTATCGCAGTTTTCAATGGAAGGTCACGAAATCTCGAAACGCAATGTCATAATAAAATTTGAAATATTAAAACATACACCACTTATGAGCATATTTATCCCCTTAATTCACTTTAGTGGTTCTCAGCATTTCATGAACTTATTTTCCTAGTTCTCGATTCTTCTGAGTTATCGCTGTTTTCAATGGAAGTTCACGAAATCACGAAATGCAATGTCATAATAAAATTTGAAATATTAAAACATACACCACTTGTGAGCATATTAATCCCCTTAATTCACTTTGGTGGTTTTTATAATGTTATGGCCTCAACCGCGATCTACACTCTTCCCCTAAGCGACGCTATTTTTCAATGGAAGGTCACGAAATCTCGAAACGCAATGTCATAATAAAATTTGAAATATTAAATCATACACCACTTATGAGCATATTTATCCCCTTAATTCACTTT
>JAMKOQ010000539.1:346175-356862 GCA_026770425.1 Boechera divaricarpa | reverse complement strand
TCACAAAATAAAATGGAAGTTCACGAAATCACGAAATGCAATGTCATAATAAAATTTGAAATATTAAAACATACACCACTTGTGAGCATATTAATCCCCTTAATTCACTTTGGTGGTTTTCAACATTTGATGAACTAAGTTTCCTCCCTCTCGATTCTGATGAGTTATCGCAGTTTTCAATGGAAGGTCACGAAATCTCGAAACGCAATGTCATAATAAAATTTCAAATATTAAATCATACACCACTTATGAGCATATTTATCCCCTTAATTCACTTCGGTGATTTTCAACATTTCATGAACTTATTCTCCTCCTTCACGATTCAGATCCATACACTTCAAAGACACGAAACCTTTCAGATCTAGGACATAATAATCTTGATCATATTATGAGCATATTTATCCCCTTTATTCACTTTGGTGATTTTCAACATTTCATGCACTTATTCTCCTCCTTCATGATTCTTAAGAGTTCAATGGAAGGTCACGAAATCTCGAAACGCAAAGTCATAATAAAATTTGAAATATTGAAACATACACCACTTAGGAGAATATTTATCCCCTTAATTCACTTTAGTGGTTCTCAGCATTTCATGAACTTATTTTCCTAGTTCTCGATTCTTATGAGTTATCGCTGTTTTCAATGGAAGTTCACGAAATCACGAAATGCAATGTCATAATAAAATTTGAAATATTAAAACATACACCACTTGTGAGCATATTAATCCCCTTAATTCACTTTGGTGGTTTTCAACATTTCAGGAACTAAGTTTCCTCCCTCTCGATTCTGATGAGTTATCGCAGTTTTCAATGGAAGGTCACGAAATCTCGAAACGCAATGTCATAATAAAATTTGAAATATTAAAACATACACCACTTATGAGCATATTAATCCCCTTAATTCACTTTAGTGGTTCTCAGCATTTCATGAACTTATTTTCCTCCTCTCGATTCTTATGAGTTATCGCAGTTTTCAATGGAAGGTCACGAAATCTCGAAACGCAATGTCATAATAAAATTTGAAATATTAAAACATACACCACTTATGAGCATATTTATCCCCTTAATTCACTTTGGTGGTTTTCAACATTTCATGAACTTATTCTCCTCCTTCTCGATTCTTATGAGTTCAATGGAAGGTCACGAAATCTCGAAAAGCAATGTCATAATAAAATTTGACATATTATGAGCATATTTATCCCCTTAATTCACTTTGGTGGTTTTCAACATTTCATGAACTTATTCTCCTCCTTCATGATTCTTATGAGTTCAATGGAAGGTCACGAAATCTCGAAACGCAATGTCATAATAAAATTTCATAACACATATGAGCATATTTATCCCCTTAATTCACTTTAGTGGTTCTCAGCATTTCATGAACTTATTTTCCTAGTTCTCGATTCTTATGAGTTATCGCTGTTTTCAATGGAAGTCACGAAATCACGAAATGCAATGTCATAATAAAATTTGAAATATTGAAACATACACCACTTGTGAGCATATTAATCCCCTTAATTCACTTTGGTGGTTTTCAACATTTCATGAACTTAGTTTCCTCCCTCGATTCTGATGAGTTATCGCAGTTTTCAATGGAAGGTCACGAAATCTCGAAACGCAATGTCATAATAAAATTTGAAATATTAAACCATACACCACTTATGAGCATATTTATCCCCTTAATTCACTTTGGTGATTTTCAACATTTCATTAACTTATTCTTATCCTTCACGTTTCTTATGAGTTCAATGTAAGGTCACGAAATCTCGAAAAGAAATGTCATAATAAAGTTTGACATATTATGAGCATATTTATCCCCTTAATTCACTTTTAATAATTCGGACACTTCCGAGACCTACACTCTTCCCCTTCACGACTCTCTTCCTATCTCAGTTTTCAATGGAAGGTCACGAAATCTCGAAACGCAATGTCATAATAAAATTTGAAATATTAAAACATACACCACTTGTGAGCATATTAATCCCCTGAATTCACTTTAGTGGTTTTCAACATTTCATGAACTAAGTTTCCTCCCTCTCGATTCTGATGAGTTATCGCAGTTTTCAATGGAAGGTCAGGAAATCTCGAAACGCAATGTCATAATAAAATTTGACATTTTAAATCATACACCACTTGTGAGCGTATTTATCCTCTTAATTCACTTTGGTGTTTTTCAACATTTGATGAACTAATTTTCCTCCTTCTCGATTCTGATGAGTTCAATGGAAGGTCACGAAATCTCGAAAAGCAATGTCATAATAAAATTTGACATATTATGAGCATATTTATCCCCTTAATTCACTTTGGTGGTTTTCAACATTTCATGAACTTATTTTTCCTTCTCGATTCTTATGAGTTATCGCAGTTTTCAATGGAAGGTCACGAAATCTCGAAACGCAATGTCATAATAAAATTTGAAATATTAAAACATACACCACTTATGAGCATATTTATCCCCTTAATTCACTTTAGTGGTTCTCAGCATTTCATGAACTTATTTTCCTAGTTCTCGATTCTTATGAGTTATCGCTGTTTTCAATGGAAGTTCACGAAATCACGAAATGCAATGTCATAATAAAATTTAGAAATATTAAAACATACACCACTCGTGAGCATATTAATCCCCTTAATTCACTCTGGTGGTTTTCAGTATTTCATGAACTAAGATTTCACTCCCTCTCGATTCGATGAGTTATCGCAGTTTTTCAATGGAAAGGTCACGAAATCTCGAAACGCAATGTCATAATAAAATTTGAAATATTAAAACATACACCACTTTATGAGCATATTTATCCCCTTAATTCACTTTAGTGGTTCTCAGCATTTCATGAACTTATTTTCCTAGTTCTGGATTAGCACATGAGTTACCGCTCTTTTCAATGGAAGTTCACGAAATCACGAGAAATGCAATGTCATAATAAAATTTGAAATATTAAAACATACACCACTTGTGAGCATATTAATCCCCTTAATTCACTTTGGTGGTTTTCAACATTTGATGAACTAAGTTTCCTCCCTCTCGATTCACGATGAGTTATCGCCAGTTTTCAATGGAAGGTCACGAAATCTCGAAATGCAATGTCATAATAAAATTTGAAATATTAAAACATACACCACTTGTGAGCATATTAATCCCCTTAATTCACTTTGGTGGTTTTCAACATTTTGATGAACTAAAGAGTTTCCTCCTCTCGATTCTGATGAGTTATCGCAGTTTTCAATTGAAGGTCACGGAAATCTCGAAACGCAATGTCATAATAAAATTTCAAATATTAAATCATACAGCAGAAACTTATGAGCATATTTATCCCTTAATTCACTTTGGTGATTTTCAACATTTCATGAACTTATTCTCCTCCTTCACGATTCTTATGAGTTCAATGGAAGGTCACGAAATCTGCGAAAAGCAATGTCATAATAAAGTTTGACATATTATGAGCATATTTATCCCACTTAATTCACTTTGGTGATTTTCAACATTTCATGAACTTATTCTCCTCCTTCATGATTCTTATAGAGTTCAATGGAAGGTCACGAAATCTCGAAACGCAAAGTCATAATAAAATTTCAAATATTGATACATACAACACATAGGAGCATATTTATCCCCTTAATTCACTTTAGTGGTTCTCAGCATTTCATGAGAACTTATTTTTCCTAGTTCTCGATTCTTATGAGTTACCGCTGTTTTCAATTAAGGAAGTTCACGAAATCACGTAAAATGCAATGTCATAATAAAATTTGAAATATTAAAACATACACCACTTATGAGCATATTTATCCCCTTAATTCACTTTAGTGATTCTCAGCATTTCATGAACTTATTTTCCTCCTTCTCGATTCTTATGAGTTATCGCTGTTTTCAATGGCAAGCCACGAAATCTCGAAACGCAATGTCATAATAAAATTTCAAATATTAAATCATACACCACTTATGAGCATATTTATCCCCTTAATTCACTTTGGTGATTTTCAACATTTCATGAACTTATTCTCCTCCTTCACGATTCTTATGAGTTCAATGGAAGGTCACGAAATCTCGAAAAGCAATGTCATAATAAAGTTTGACATATTATGAGAATATTTATCCCCTTAATTCACTTTGGTGATTTTCAACATTTCATGAACTTATTTTCCTAGTTCTCGATTCTTATGAGTTATCGCAGTTTTCAATGGAAGGTCACGAAATCTCAAAACGCAATGTCATAATAAAATTTGAAATATTAAAACATACACCACTTGTGAGCATATTAATCCCCTTAATTCACTTTGGTGGTTTTCAACATTTGATGAACTAAGTTTCCTCCCTCTCGATTCTGATGAGTTATCGCAATTTTCAATGGAAGGTCACGAAATCTCGAAACGCAATGTCATAATAAAATTTCAAATATTAAATCATACACCACTTATGAGCATATTTATCCCCTTAATTCACTTTGGTGATTTTCAACATTTCATGAACTTATTCTCCTCCTTCACGATTCTTATGAGTTCAATGGAAGGTCACGAAATCTCGAAAAGCAATGTCATAATAAAGTTTGACATATTATGAGCATATTTATCCCCTTAATTCACTTTGGTGATTTTCAACATTTCATGAACTTATTTTCCTAGTTCTCGATTCTTATGAGTTATCGCAGTTTTCAATGGAAAGTCACGAAATCTCAAAACGCAATGTCATAATAAAATTTGAAATATTAAAACATACACCATTTATGAGCATATTTATCCCCTTAATTCACTTTAGTGGTTCTCAGCATTTCACGAACTTATTTTCCTAGTTCTCGATTCTTATGAGTTATCGCTGTTTTTGATGGAAGTTCACGAAATCACGAAATGCAATGTCATAATAAAATTTGAAATATTAAAACATACACCACTCGTGAGCATATTAATCCCCTTAATTCACTCTGGTGGTTTTCAATATTTCATGAACTAAGTTTCCTCCCTCTCGATTCTGATGAGTTATCGCAGTTTTCAATGGAAGGTCACGAAATCTCGAAACGCAATGTCATAATAAAATTTGAAATATTAAAACATTACACCACTTATGAGCATATTTATCCCCTTAATTCACTTTAGTGGTTCTCAGCATTTCATGAACTTATTTTCCTAGTTCTCGATTCTTATGAGTAGATCGGCAGTGCAATGTGTAGTCAAGAAGTGTAGATATGCAAGGTCGCAGTAAAATTTGAAATATTAAAACATACACCACTTGTGAGCATATTAATCCCCTTAATTCACTTTGGTGGTTTTCAACATTTGATGAACTAAGTTTCCTCCCTCTCGATTCTGATGAGTTATCGCAGTTTTCAATGGAAGGTCACGAAATCTCGAAACGCAATGTCATAATAAAAGTTGAAATATTAAAACATACACCATTTATGAGCATATTTATCCCCTTAATTCACTTTAGTGGTTCTCAGCATTTCACGAACTTATTTTCCTAGTTCTCGATTCTTATGAGTTATCGCTGTTTTTAATGGAAGTTCACGAAATCACGAAATGCAATGTCATAATAAAATTTGAAATATTAAAACATACACCACTTGTGAGCATATTAATCCCCTTAATTCACTTTGGTGGTTTTCAATATTTCATGAACTAAGTTTCCTCCCTCTCGATTCTGATGAGTTATCGCAGTTTTCAATGGAAGGTCACGAAATCTCGAAACGCAATGTCATAATAAAATTTGAAATATTAAAACATACACCACTTATGAGAATATTTATCCCCTTAATTCACTTTAGTGGTTCTCAGCATTTCATGAACTTATTTTCCTAGTTCTCGATTCTTATGAGTTACCACTGTTTTCAATGGAAGTTCACGAAATCACGAAATGCAATGTCATAATAAAATTTGAAATATTAAAATATACACCACTTGTGAGCATATTAATCCCCTTAATTCACTTTGGTGGTTTTCAACATTTGATGAACTAAGTTTCCTCCCTCTCGATTCTGATGAGTTATCGCAGTTTTCAATGGAATGTCACGAAATCTCGAAACGCAATGTCATAATAAAATTTCAAATATTAAATCATACACCACTTATGAGCATATTTATCCCCTTAATTCACTTTGGTGATTTTCAACATTTCATGAACTTATTCTCCTCCTTCACGATTCTTATGAGTTCAATGGAAGGTCACGAAATCTCGAAAAGCAATGTCATAATAAAGTTTGACATATTATGAGCATATTTATCCCCTTAATTCACTTTGGTGATTTTCAACATTTCATGAACTTATTTTCCTAGTTCTCGATTCTTATGAGTTATCGCAGTTTTCAATGGAAGGTCACGAAATCTCAAAACGCAATGTCATAATAAAATTTGAAATATTAAAACATACACCACTTGTGAGCATATTAATCCCCTTAATTCACTTTGGTGGTTTTCAACATTTGATGAACTAAGTTTCCTCCCTCTCGATTCTGATGAGTTATCGCAATTTTCAATGGAAGGTCACGAAATCTCGAAACACAATGTCATAATAAAATTTCAAATATTAAATCATACACCACTTATGAGCATATTTATCCCCTTAATTCACTTTGGTGATTTTCAACATTTCATGAACTTATTCTCCTCCTTCACGATTCTTATGAGTTCAATGGAAGGTCACGAAATCTCGAAAAGCAATGTCATAATAAAGTTTGACATATTATGAGCATATTTATCCCCTTAATTCACTTTGGTGATTTTCAACATTTCATGAACTTATTTTCCTAGTTCTCGATTCTTATGAGTTATCGCAGTTTTCAATGGAAAGTCACGAAATCTCAAAACGCAATGTCATAATAAAATTTGAAATATTAAAACATACACCATTTATGAGCATATTTATCCCCTTAATTCACTTTAGTGGTTCTCAGCATTTCACGAACTTATTTTCCTAGTTCTCGATTCTTATGAGTTATCGCTGTTTTTGATGGAAGTTCACGAAATCACGAAATGCAATGTCATAATAAAATTTGAAATATTAAAACATACACCACTCGTGAGCATATTAATCCCCTTAATTCACTCTGGTGGTTTTCAATATTTCATGAACTAAGTTTCCTCCCTCTCGATTCTGATGAGTTATCGCAGTTTTCAATGGAAGGTCACGAAATCTCGAAACGCAATGTCATAATAAAATTTGAAATATTAAAACATACACCACTTATGAGCATATTTATCCCCTTAATTCACTTTAGTGGTTCTCAGCATTTCATGAACTTATTTTCCTAGTTCTCGATTCTTATGAGTTACCGCTCTTTTCAATGGAAGTTCACGAAATCACGAAATGCAATGTCATAATAAAATTTGAAATATTAAAACATACACCACTTGTGAGCATATTAATCCCCTTAATTCACTTTGGTGTTTTTTATTTTTTGATGCACCAACTTCCCTGATCTACTATCCTGACGAGTTAGCGCAGTTTTCAATGTAAGGTCACGAAATCTCGAAACGCAATGTCATAATAAAATTTGAAATATTAAAACATACACCATTTATGAGCATATTTATCCCCTTAATTCACTTTAGTGCTTCTCAGCATTTCACGAACTTATTTTTCCTAGTTCTCGATTCTTATGAGTTATCGCTGTTTTTAATGGAAGTTCACGAAATCACGAAATGCAATGTCATAATAAAATTTGAAATATTAAAACATACACCACTTGTGAGCATATTAATCCCCTTAATTCACTTTGGTGTTTTTCAATATTTCTTTTACTTTGATTCCTCCGTCTCGATTCGAATGATATATTGCTGCTTTCAATGGAAGGTCACGAAATCTCGAAACGCAATGTCATAATAAAATTTGAAATATTAAAACATACACCACTTATGAGAATATTTATCCCCTTAATTCACTTTAGTGGTTCTCAGCATTTCATGAACTTATTTTCCTAGTTCTCGATTCTTATGAGTTACCACTGTTTTCAATGGAAGTTCACGAAATCACGAAATGCAATGTCATAATAAAATTTGAAATATTAAAATATACACCACTTGTGAGCATATTAATCCCCTTAATTCACTTTGGTGGTTTTCAACATTTGATGAACTAAGTTTCCTCCCTCTCGATTCTGATGAGTTATCGCAGTTTTCAATGGAATGTCACGAAATCTCGAAACGCAATGTCATAATAAAATTTCAAATATTAAATCATACACCACTTATGAGCATATTTATCCCCTTAATTCACTTTGGTGATTTTCAACATTTCATGAATTTATTCTCCTCCTTCACGATTCTTATGAGTTCAATGGAAGGTCACGAAATCTCGAAAAGCAATGTCATAATAAAGTTTGACATATTATGAGCATATTTATCCCCTTAATTCACTTTGGTGATTTTCAACATTTCATGAACTTATTTTCCTAGTTCTCGATTCTGATGAGTTATCGCAGTTTTCAATGGAAGGTCATGAAATCTCGAAACGCAATGTCATAATAAAATTTGAAATATTAAAACATACACCATTTATGAGCATATTTATCCCCTTAATTCACTTTAGTGGTTCTCAGCATTTCACGAACTTATTTTCCTAGTTCTCGATTCTTATGAGTTATCGCTGTTTTTAATGGAAGTTCACGAAATCACGAAATGCAATGTCATAATAAAATTTGAAATATTAAAACATACACCACTTGTGAGCATATTAATCCCCTTAATTCACTTTGGTGGTTTTCAATATTTCATGAACTAAGTTTCCTCCCTCTCGATTCTGATGAGTTATCGCAGTTTTCAATGGAAGGTCACGAAATCTTGAAACGCAATGTCATAATAAAATTTGAAATATTAAAACATACACCATTTATGAGCATATTTATCCCCTTAATTCACTTTAGTGGTTCTCAGCATTTCACGAACTTATTTTCCTAGTTCTCGATTCTTATGAGTTATCGCTGTTTTTGATGGAAGTTCACGAAATCACGAAATGCAATGTCATAATAAAATTTGAAATATTAAAACATACACCACTCGTGAGCATATTAATCCCCTTAATTCACTCTGGTGGTTTTCAATATTTCATGAACTAAGTTTCCTCCCTCTCGATTCTGATGAGTTATCGCAGTTTTCAATGGAAGGTCACGAAATCTCGAAACGCAATGTCATAATAAAATTTGAAATATTAAAACATACACCACTTATGAGCATATTTATCCCCTTAATTCACTTTAGTGGTTCTCAGCATTTCATGAACTTATTTTCCTAGTTCTCGATTCTTATGAGTTACCGCTCTTTTCAATGGAAGTTCACGAAATCACGAAATGCAATGTCATAATAAAATTTGAAATATTAAAACATACACCACTTGTGAGCATATTAATCCCCTTAATTCACTTTGGTGGTTTTCAACATTTGATGAACTAAGTTTCCTCCCTCTCGATTCTGATGAGTTATCGCAGTTTTCAATGTAAGGTCACGAAATCTCGAAACGCAATGTCATAATAAAAGTTGAAATATTAAAACATACACCATTTATGAGCATATTTATCCCCTTAATTCACTTTAGTGGTTCTCAGCATTTCACGAACTTATTTTCCTAGTTCTCGATTCTTATGAGTTATCGCTGTTTTTAATGGAAGTTCACGAAATCACGAAATGCAATGTCATAATAAAATTTGAAATATTAAAACATACACCACTTGTGAGCATATTAATCCCCTTAATTCACTTTGGTGGTTTTCTATATTTCATGTCGTGAATTTACTGAGTCTAGATTTTGGTGATTGACGGATGTTTTAAATAAAAAGTCACGAAATCTCGAAACGCAATGTCATAATAAAATTTGAAATATTAAAACATACACCACTTATGAGAATATTTATCCCCTTAATTCACTTTAGTGGTTCTCAGCATTTCATGAACTTATTTTCCTAGTTCTCGATTCTTATGAGTTACCACTGTTTTCAATGGAAGTTCACGAAATCACGAAATGCAATGTCATAATAAAATTTGAAATATTAAAATATACACCACTTGTGAGCATATTAATCCCCTTAATTCACTTTGGTGGTTTTCAACATTTGATGAACTAAGTTTCCTCCCTCTCGATTCTGATGAGTTATCGCAGTTTTCAATGGAATGTCACGAAATCTCGAAACGCAATGTCATAATAAAATTTCAAATATTAAATCATACACCACTTATGAGCATATTTATCCCCTTAATTCACTTTGGTGATTTTCAACATTTCATGAACTTATTCTCCTCCTTCACGATTCTTATGAGTTCACTCTGTTTTCAGGTAGTATGGGAGTGGTATGGCATAATAGTGTTGAACATATTATGTGCCTATTCATTCCCTTAATTCACTTTGGTGATTTTCAACATTTCATGAACTTATTTTCCTAGTTCTCGATTCTGATGAGTTATCGCAGTTTTCAATGGAAGGTCATGAAATCTCGAAACGCAATGTCATAATAAAATTTGAAATATTAAAACATACACCATTTATGAGCATATTTATCCCCTTAATTCACTTTAGTGGTTCTCAGCATTTCACGAACTTATTTTCCTAGTTCTCGATTCTTATGAGTTATCGCTGTTTTTAATGGAAGTTCACGAAATCACGAAATGCAATGTCATAATAAAATTTGAAATATTAAAACATACACCACTTGTGAGCATATTAATCCCCTTAATTCACTTTGGTGGTTTTCAATATTTCTTTTTAATGATACCCCCACCAT
>JAMKOQ010000539.1:270408-346135 GCA_026770425.1 Boechera divaricarpa | reverse complement strand
TAAATCTCGAAACGCAATGTCATAATAAAATTTGAAATATTAAAACATACACCATTTATGAGCATATTTATCCCCTTAATTCACTTTAGTGGTTCTCAGCATTTCACGAACTTATTTTCCTAGTTCTCGATTCTTATGAGTTATCGCTGTTTTTAATGGAAGTTCACGAAATCACGAAATGCAATGTCATAATAAAATTTGAAATATTAAAACATACACCACTTGTGAGCATATTAATCCCCTTAATTCACTTTGGTGGTTTTCAATATTTCATGAACTAAGTTTCCTCCCTCTCGATTCTGATGAGTTATCGCAGTTTTCAATGGAAGGTCACGAAATCTCGAAACGCAATGTCATAATAAAATTTGAAATATTAAAACATACACCATTTATGAGCATATTTATCCCCTTAATTCACTTTAGTGGTTCTCAGCATTTCACGAACTTATTTTCCTAGTTCTCGATTCTTATGAGTTATCGCTGTTTTTAATGGAAGTTCACGAAATCACGAAATGCAATGTCATAATAAAATTTGAAATATTAAAACATACACCACTTGTGAGCATATTAATCCCCTTAATTCACTTTGGTGGTTTTCAATATTTCATGAACTAAGTTTCCTCCCTCTCGATTCTGATGAGTTATCGCAGTTTTCAATGGAAGGTCACGAAATCTCGAAACGCAATGTCATAATAAAATTTGAAATATTAAAACATACACCACTTGTGAGCATATTAATCCCCTTAATTCACTTTGGTGGTTTTCAATATTTCATGAACTAAGTTTCCTCCCTCTCGATTCTGATGAGTTATCGCAGTTTTCAATGGAAGGTCACGAAATCTTGAAACGCAATGTCATAATAAAATTTGAAATATTAAAACATACACCACTTATGAGAATATTTATCCCCTTAATTCACTTTAGTCGTTCTCAGCATTTCATGAACTTATTTTCCTAGTTCTCGATTCTTATGAGTTACCACTGTTTTCAATGGAAGTTCACGAAATCACGAAATGCAATGTCATAATAAAATTTGAAATATTAAAACATACACCACTTGTGAGCATATTAATCCCCTTAATTCACTTTGGTGGTTTTCAACATTTGATGAACTAAGTTTCCTCCCTCTCGATTCTGATGAGTTATCGCAGTTTTCAATGGAAGGTCACGAAATCTCGAAACGCAATGTCATAATAAAATTTCAAATATTAAATCATACACCACTTATGAGCATATTTATCCCCTTAATTCACTTTGGTGATTTTCAACATTTCATGAACTTATTCTCCTCCTTCACGATTCTTATGAGTTCAATGGAAGGTCACGAAATCTCGAAAGCAATGTCATAATAAAGTTTGAAATATTGACAACACTTATGAGCATATTTATCCCCTTAATTCACTTTAGTGGTTCTCAGCATTTCATGAACTTATTTTCCTAGTTCTCGATTCTTATGAGTTATCGCTGTTTTTAATGGAAGGTCACGAAATCTCGAAACGCAATGTCATAATAAAATTTGAAATATTAAAACATACACCATTTATGAGCATATTTATCCCCTTAATTCACTTTAGTGGTTCTCAGCATTTCACGAACTTATTTTCCTAGTTCTCGATTCTTATGAGTTATCGCTGTTTTTAATGGAAGTTCACGAAATCACGAAATGCAATGTCATAATTAAATTTGAAATATTAAAACATACACCACTCGTGAGCATATTAATCCCCTTAATTCACTTTGGTGGTTTTCAATATTTCATGAACTAAGTTTCCTCCCTCTCGATTCTGATGAGTTATCGCAGTTTTCAATGGAAGGTCACGAAATCTCGAAACGCAATGTCATAATAAAATTTGAAATATTAAAACATAAACCATTTATGAGCATATTTATCCCCTTAATTCACTCTGGTGGTTTTCAATATTTCATGAACTAAGTTTCCTCCCTCTCGATTCTGATGAGTTATCGCAGTTTTCAATGGAAGGTCACGAAATCTCGAAACGCAATGTCATAATAAAATTTGAAATATTAAAACATACACCACTTATGAGAATATTTATACCCTTAATTCACTTTAGTGGTTCTCAGCATTTCATGAACTTATTTTCCTAGTTCTCGATTCTTATGAGATACCACTGTTTTCAATGGAAGTTCACGAAATCACGAAATGCAATGTCATAATAAAATTTGAAATATTAAAACATACACCACTTGTGAGCATATTAATCCCCTTAATTCACTTTGGTGGTTTTCAATATTTCATGAACTAAGTTTCCTCCCTCTTGATTCTGATGAGTTATCGCAGTTTTCAATGGAAGGTCACGAAATCTCGAAACGCAATGTCATAATAAAATTTGAAATATTAAAACATACACCACTTATGAGCATATTTATCCCCTTAAGTCACTTTAGTGGTTCTCAGCATTTCATGAACTTATTTTCCTAGTTCTCGATTCTTATGAGTTACCGCTGTTTTCAATGGAAGTTCACGAAATCACGAAATGCAATGTCATAATAAAATTTGAAATATTAAAACATACACCACTTGTGAGCATATTAATCCCCTTAATTCACTTTGGTGGTTTTCAACATTTGATGAACTAAGTTTCCTCCCTCTCGATTCTGATGAGTTATCGCAGTTTTCAATGGAAGGTCACGAAATCTCGAAACGCAATATCATAATAAAAGTTGAAATATTAAAACATACACCATTTATGAGCATATTTATCCCCTTAATTCACTTTAGTGGTTCTCAGCATTTCACGAACTTATTTTCCTAGTTCTCGATTCTTATGAGTTATCGCTGTTTTTAATGGAAGTTCACGAAATCACGAAATGCAATGTCATAATAAAATTTGAAATATTAAAACATACACCACTTGTGAGCATATTAATCCCCTTAATTCACTTTGGTGGTTTTCAATATTTCATGAACTAAGTTTCCTCCCTCTCGATTCTGATGAGTTATCGCAGTTTTCAATGGAAGGTCACGAAATCTCGAAACGCAATGTCATAATAAAATTTGAAATATTAAAACATACACCACTTGTGAGCATATTAATCCCCTTAATTCACTTTGGTGGTTTTCAATATTTCATGAACTAAGTTTCCTCCCTGTCGATTCTGATGAGTTATCGCAGTTTTCAATGGAAGGTCACGAAATCTCGAAACGCAATGTCATAATAAAATTTGAAGTATTAAAACATACACCACTTATGAGAATATTTATACCCTTAATTCACTTTAGTGGTTCTCAGCATTTCATGAACTTATTTTCCTAGTTCTCGATTCTTATGAGTTACCGCTGTTTTCAATGGAAGTTCACGAAATCACGAAATGCAATGTCATAATAAAATTTGAAATATTAAAACATACACCACTTATGAGAATATTTATACCCTTAATTCACTTTAGTGGTTCTCAGCATTTCATGAACTTATTTTCCTAGTTCTCGATTCTTATGAGATACCACTGTTTTCAATGGAAGGTCACGAAATCTCGAAACGCAATGTCATAATAAAATTTGAAATATTAAAACATACACCACTTATGAGAATATTTATACCCTTAATTCACTTTAGTGGTTCTCAGCATTTCATGAACTTATTTTCCTAGTTCTCGATTCTTATGAGATACCACTGTTTTCAATGGAAGTTCACGAAATCACGAAATGCAATGTCATAATAAAATTTGAAATATTAAAACATACACCACTTGTGAGCATCTTAATCCCCTTAATTCACTTTGGTGGTTTTCAATATTTCATGAACTAAGTTTCCTCCCTGTCGATTCTGATGAGTTATCGCAGTTTTCAATGGAAGGTCACGAAATCTCGAAACGCAATGTCATAATAAACGTTGAAATATTAAAACATACACCATTTATGAGCATATTTATCCCCTTAATTCACTTTAGTGGTTCTCAGCATTTCACGAACTTATTTTCCTAGTTCTCGATTCTTATGAGTTATCGCTGTTTTTAATGGAAGTTCACGAAATCACGAAATGCAATGTCATAATAAAATTTGAAATATTAAAACAAACACCACTTGTGAGCATATTAATCCTCTTAATTCACTTTGGTGGTTTTCAATATTTTATGAACTAAGTTTTCTCCCTCTCGATTCTGATGAGTTATCGCAGTTTTCAATGGAAGGTCACGAAATCTCGAAACGCAATGTCATAATAAAATTTGAAATATTAAAACATACACCGCTTATGAGAATATTTATCCCCTTAATTCACTTTAGTGGTTCTCAGCATTTCATGAACTTATTTTCCTACTTCTCGATTCTTATGAGTTACCGCTGTTTTCAATGGAAGTTCACGAAATCACGAAATGCAATGTCATAATAAAATTTGAAATATTAAAACATACACCACTTGTGAGCATATTAATCCCCTTAATTCACTTTGGTGGTTTTCAACATTTGATGAACTAAGTTTCCTCCCTCTCGATTCTGATGAGTTATCGCAGTTTTCAATGGAAGGTCACGAAATCTCGAAACGCAATGTCATAATAAAATTTGAAATATTAAAACATACACCACTTATGAGCATATTTATCCCCTTAATTCACTTTAGTGGTTCTCAGCATTTCACGAACTTATTTTCCTAGTTCTCGATTCTTATGAGTTATCGCTGTTTTTAATGGAAGGTCACGAAATCTCGAAACGCAATGTCATAATAAAATTTGAAATATTAAAACATACACCATTTATGAGCATATTTATCCCCTTAATTCACTTTAGTGGTTCTCAGCATTTCACGAACTTATTTTCCTAGTTCTCGATTCTTATGAGTTATCGCTGTTTTTAATGGAAGTTCACGAAATCACGAAATGCAATGTCATAATAAAATTTGAAATATTAAAACATACACCACTTGTGAGCATATTAATCCCCTTAATTCACTTTGGTGGTTTTCAATATCTCATGAACTAATTTTCCTCCCTGTCGATTCTGATGAGTTATCGCAGTTTTCAATGGAAGGTCACGAAATCTCGAAACGCAATGTCATAATAAAAGTTGAAATATTAAAACATACACCATTTATGAGCATATTTATCCCCTTAATTCACTTTAGTGGTTCTCAGCATTTCACGAACTTATTTTCCTAGTTCTCGATTCTTATGAGTTATCGCTGTTTTTAATGGAAGTTCACGAAATCACGAAATGCAATGTCATAATAAAATTTGAAATATTAAAACATACACCAGTTGTGAGCATATTAATCCCCTTAATTCACTTTGGTGGTTTTCAATATTTCATGAACTAAGTTTCCTCCCTCTCGATTCTGATGAGTTATCGCAGTTTTCAATGGAAGGTCACGAAATCTCGAAACGCAATGTCATAATAAAATTTCAAATATTAAATCATACACCACTTATGAGCATATTTATCCCCTTAATTCACTTTGGTGATTTTCAACATTTCATGAACTTATTCTCCTCCTTCACGATTCTTATGAGTTCAATGGAAGGTCACGAAATCTCGAAAAGCAATGTCATAACAAAGTTTGACATATTATGAGCATATTTATCCCCTTAATTCACTTTGGTGATTTTCAACATTTCATGAACTTATTTTCCTAGTTCTCGATTCTTATGAGTTATCGCAGTTTTCAATGGAAGGTCACGAAATCTCGAAACGCAATGTCATAATAAAATTTGAAATATTAAAACATACACCATTTATGAGCATATTTATCCCCTTAATTCACTTTAGTGGTTCTCAGCATTTCACGAACTTATTTTCCTAGTTCTCGATTCTTATGAGTTATCGCTGTTTTTAATGGAAGTTCACGAAATCACGAAATGCAATGTCATAATAAAATTTGAAATATTAAAACATACACCACTTGTGAGCATATTAATCCTCTTAATTCACTTTGGTGGTTTTCAATATCTCATGAACTAATTTTCCTCCCTGTCGATTCTGATGAGTTATCGCAGTTTTCAATGGAAGGTCACGAAATCTCGAAACGCAATGTCATAATAAAAGTTGAAATATTAAAACATACACCATTTATGAGCATATTTATCCCCTTAATTCACTTTAGTGGTTCTCAGCATTTCACGAACTTATTTTCCTAGTTCTCGATTCTTATGAGTTATCGCTGTTTTTAATGGAAGTTCACGAAATCACGAAATGCAATGTCATAATAAAATTTGAAATATTAAAACATACACCACTCGTGAGCATATTAATCCCCTTAATTCACTCTGGTGGTTTTCAATATTTCATGAACTAAGTTTCCTCCCTCTCGATTCTGATGAGTTATCGCAGTTTTCAATGGAAGGTCACGAAATCTCGAAACGCAATGTCATAATAAAATTTGAAATATTAAAACATACACCACTTATGAGCATATTTATCCCCTTAAGTCACTTTAGTGGTTCTCAGCATTTCACGAACTTATTTTCCTAGTTCTCGATTCTTATGAGTTATCGCTGTTTTTAATGGAAGTTCACGAAATCACGAAATGCAATGTCATAATAAAATTTGAAATATTAAAACATACACCACTTGTGAGCATATTAATCCCCTTAATTCACTTTGGTGGTTTTCAATATTTCATGAACTAAGTTTCCTCCCTCTCGATTCTGATGAGTTATCGCAGTTTTCAATGGAAGGTCACGAAATCTCGAAACGCAATGTCATAATAAAATTTGAAATATTAAAACATACACCACTTGTGAGCATATTAATCCCCTTAATTCACTTTGGTGGTTTTCAATATTTCATGAACTAAGTTTCCTCCCTGTCGATTCTGATGAGTTATCGCAGTTTTCAATGGAAGGTCACGAAATCTCGAAACGCAATGTCATAATAAAATTTGAAATATTAAAACATACACCACTTATGAGAATATTTATACCCTTAATTCACTTTAGTGGTTCTCAGCATTTCATGAACTTATTTTCCTAGTTCTCGATTCTTATGAGATACCACTGTTTTCAATGGAAGTTCACGAAATCACGAAATGCAATGTCATAATAAAATTTGAAATATTAAAACATACACCACTTGTGAGCATATTAATCCCCTTAATTCACTTTGGTGGTTTTCAATATCTCATGAACTAATTTTCCTCCCTGTCGATTCTGATGAGTTATCGCAGTTTTCAATGGAAGGTCACGAAATCTCGAAACGCAATGTCATAATAAAAGTTGAAATATTAAAACATGCACCATTTATGAGCATATTTATCCCCTTAATTCACTTTAGTGGTTCTCAGCATTTCACGAACTTATTTTCCTAGTTCTCGATTCTTATGAGTTATCGCTGTTTTTAATGGAAGTTCACGAAATCACGAAATGCAATGTCATAATAAAATTTGAAATATTAAAACATACACCACTTGTGAGCATATTAATCCCTTTAATTCACTCTGGTGGTTTTCAATATTTCATGAACTAAGTTTCCTCCCTCTCGATTCTGATGAGTTATCGCAGTTTTCAATGGAAGGTCACGAAATCTCGAAACGCAATGTCATAACAAAATTTGAAATATTAAAACATACACCATTTATGAGCATATTTATCTCCTTAATTCACTTTAGTGGTTCTCAGCATTTCACGAACTTATTTTCCTAGTTCTCGATTCTTATGAGTTATCGCTGTTTTTAATGGAAGTTCACGAAATCACGAAATGCAATGTCATAATAAAATTTGAAATATTAAAACATACACCACTCGTGAGCATATTAATCCCCTTAATTCACTCTGGTGGTTTTCAATATTTCATGAACTAAGTTTCCTCCCTCTCGATTCTGATGAGTTATCGCAGTTTTCAATGGAAGGTCACGAAATCTCGAAACGCAATGTCATAATAAAATTTGAAATATTAAAACATACACCACTTATGAGCATATTTATCCCCTTAAGTCACTTTAGTGGTTCTCAGCATTTCACGAACTTATTTTCCTAGTTCTCGATTCTTATGAGTTATCGCTGTTTTTAATGGAAGTTCACGAAATCACGAAATGCAATGTCATAATAAAATTTGAAATATTAAAACATACACCACTTGTGAGCATATTAATCCCCTTAATTCACTTTGGTGGTTTTCAATATCTCATGAACTAATTTTCCTCCCTGTCGATTCTGATGAATTATCGCAGTTTTCAATGGAAGGTCACGAAATCTCGAAACGCAATGTCATAATAAAAGTTGAAATATTAAAACATACACCATTTATGAGCATATTTATCCCCTTAATTCACTTTAGTGGTTCTCAGCATTTCACGAACTTATTTTCCTAGTTCTCGATTCTTATGAGTTATCGCTGTTTTTAATGGAAGTTCACGAAATCACGAAATGCAATGTCATAATAAAATTTGAAATATTAAAACATACACCACTTGTGAGCATATTAATCCCCTTAATTCACTTTGGTGGTTTTCAATATTTCATGAACTAAGTTTCCTCCCTCTCGATTCTGATGAGTTATCGCAGTTTTCAATGGAAGGTCACGAAATCTCGAAACGCAATGTCATAATAAAATTTGAAATATTAAAACATACACCACTTATGAGAATATTTATCCCCTTAATTCACTTTAGTGGTTCTCAGCATTTCATGAACTTATTTTCCTAGTTCTCGATTCTTATGAGTTACCACTGTTTTCAATGGAAGTTCACGAAATCACGAAATGCAATGTCATAATAAAATTTGAAATATTAAAACATACACCACTTGTGAGCATATTAATCCCCTTAATTCACTTTGGTGGTTTTCAACATTTGATGAACTAAGTTTCCTCCCTCTCGATTCTGATGAGTTATCGCAGTTTTCAATGGAAGGTCACGAAATCTCGAAACGCAATGTCATAATAAAATTTCAAATATTAAATCATACACCACTTATGAGCATATTTATCCCCTTAATTCACTTTGGTGATTTTCAACATTTCATGAACTTATTCTCCTCCTTCACGATTCTTATGAGTTCAATGGAAGGTCACGAAATCTCGAAAAGCAATGTCATAATAAAGTTTGACATATTATGAGCATATTTATCCCCTTAATTCACTTTGGTGATTTTCAACATTTCATGAACTTATTTTCCTAGTTCTCGATTCTTATGAGTTATCGCAGTTTTCAATGGAAGGTCACGAAATCTCGAAACGCAATGTCATAATAAAATTTGAAATATTAAAACATACACCATTTATGAGCATATTTATCCCCTTAATTCACTTTAGTGGTTCTCAGCATTTCACGAACTTATTTTCCTAGTTCTCGATTCTTATGAGTTATCGCTGTTTTTAATGGAAGTTCACGAAATCACGAAATGCAATGTCATAATAAAATTTGAAATATTAAAACATACACCACTTGTGAGCATATTAATCCCTTTAATTCACTCTGGTGGTTTTCAATATTTCATGAACTAAGTTTCCTCCCTCTCGATTCTGATGAGTTATCGCAGTTTTCAATGGAAGGTCACGAAATCTCGAAACGCAATGTCATAATAAAATTTGAAATATTAAAACATACACCATTTATGAGCATATTTATCCCCTTAATTCACTTTAGTGGTTCTCAGCATTTCACGAACTTATTTTCCTAGTTCTCGATTCTTATGAGTTATCGCTGTTTTTAATGGAAGTTCACGAAATCACGAAATGCAATGTCATAATAAAATTTGAAATATTAAAACATACACCACTCGTGAGCATATTAATCCCCTTAATTCACTCTGGTGGTTTTCAATATTTCATGAACTAAGTTTCCTCCTTCTCGATTCTGATGAGTTATCGCAGTTTTCAATGGAAGGTCACGAAATCTCGAAACGCAATGTCATAATAAAATTTGAAATATTAAAACATACACCACTTATGAGCATATTTATCCCCTTAAGTCACTTTAGTGGTTCTCAGCATTTCACGAACTTATTTTCCTAGTTCTCGATTCTTATGGGTTATCGCTTGTTTTAATGGAAGTTCACGAAATCACGAAATGCAATGTCATAATAAAATTTGAAATATTAAAACATACACCACTTGTGAGCATATTAATCCCCTTAATTCACTTTGGTGGTTTTCAATATTTCATGAACTAAGTTTCCTCCCTCTCGATTCTGATGAGTTATCGCAGTTTTCAATGGAAGGTCACGAAATCTCGAAACGCAATGTCATAATAAAATTTGAAATATTAAAACATACACCACTTGTGAGCATATTAATCCCCTTAATTCACTTTGGTGGTTTTCAATATTTCATGAACTAAGTTTCCTCCCTGTCGATTCTGATGAGTTATCGCAGTTTTCAATGGAAGGTCACGAAATCTCGAAACGCAATGTCATAATAAAATTTGAAATATTAAAACATACACCACTTATGAGAATATTTATACCCTGAATTCACTTTAGTGGTTCTCAGCATTTCATGAACTTATTTTCCTAGTTCTCGATTCTGATGAGATACCACTGTTTTCAATGGAAGTTCACGAAATCACGAAATGCAATGTCATAATAAAATTTGAAATATTAAAACATACACCACTTGTGAGCATATTAATCCCCTTAATTCACTTTGGTGGTTTTCAATATCTCATGAACTAATTTTCCTCCCTGTCGATTCTGATGAGTTATCGCAGTTTTCAATGGAAGGTCACGAAATCTCGAAACGCAATGTCATAATAAAAGTTGAAATATTAAAACATACACCATTTATGAGCATATTTATCCCCTTAATTCACTTTAGTGGTTCTCAGCATTTCACGAACTTATTTTCCTAGTTCTCGATTCTTATGAGTTATCGCTGTTTTTAATGGAAGTTCACGAAATCACGAAATGCAATGTCATAATAAAATTTGAAATATTAAAACATACACCACTTGTGAGCATATTAATCCCCTTAATTCACTTTGGTGGTTTTCAATATTTCATGAACTAAGTTTCCTCCCTCTCGATTCTGATGAGTTATCGCAGTTTTCAATGGAAGGTCACGAAATCTCGAAACGCAATGTCATAATAAAATTTGAAATATTAAAACATACACCACTTGTGAGCATATTAATCCCCTTAATTCACTTTGGTGGTTTTCAATATTTCATGAACTAAGTTTCCTCCCTCTCGATTCTGATGAGTTATCGCAGTTTTCAATAAAAGGTCACGAAATCTCGAAACGCAATGTCATAATAAAATTTGAAATATTAAAACATACACCACTTATGAGAATATTTATCCCCTTAATTCACTTTAGTGGTTCTCAGCATTTCATGAACTTATTTTCCTAGTTCTCGATTCTTATGAGTTACCACTGTTGTCAATGGAAGTTCACGAAATCACGAAATGCAATGTCATAATAAAATTTGAAATATTAAAACATACACCACTTGTGAGCATATTAATCCCCTTAATTCACTTTGGTGGTTTTCAACATTTGATGAACTAAGTTTCCTCCCTCTCGATTCTGATGAGTTATCGCAGTTTTCAATGGAAGGTCACGAAATCTCGAAACGCAATGTCATAATAAAATTTCATATATTAAATCATACACCACTTATGAGCATATTTATCCCCTTAATTCACTTTGGTGATTTTCAACATTTCATGAACTTATTCTCCTCCTTCACGATTCTTATGAGTTCAATGGAAGGTCACGAAATCTCGAAAAGCAATGTCATAATAAAGTTTGACATATTATGAGCATATTTATCCCCTTAATTCACTTTGGTGATTTTCAACATTTCATGAACTTATTTTCCTAGTTCTCGATTCTTATGAGTTATCGCAGTTTTCAATGGAAGGTCACGAAATCTCGAAACGCAATGTCATAATAAAATTTGAAATATTAAAACATACACCATTTATGAGCATATTTATCCCCTTAATTCACTTTAGTGGTTCTCAGCATTTCACGAACTTATTTTCCTAGTTCTCGATTCTTATGAGTTATCGCTGTTTTTAATGGAAGTTCACGAAATCACGAAATGCAATGTCATAATAAAATTTGAAATATTAAAACATACACCACTTGTGAGCATATTAATCCCTTTAATTCACTCTGGTGGTTTTCAATATTTCATGAACTAAGTTTCCTCCCTCTCGATTCTGATGAGTTATCGCAGTTTTCAATGGAAGGTCACGAAATCTCGAAACGCAATGTCATAATAAAATTTGAAATACTAAAACATACACCATTTATGAGCATATTTATCCCCTTAATTCACTTTAGTGGTTCTCAGCATTTCACGAACTTATTTTCCTTGTTCTCGATTCTTATGAGTTATCGCTGTTTTTAATGGAAGTTCACGAAATCACGAAATGCAATGTCATAATAAAATTTGAAATATTAAAACATACACCACTCGTGAGCTTATTAATCCCCTTAATTCACTCTGGTGGTTTTCAATATTTCATGAACTAAGTTTCCTCCCTCTCGATTCTGATGAGTTATCGCAGTTTTCAATGGAAGGTCACGAAATCTCGAAACGCAATGTCATAATAAAATTTGAAATATTAAAACATACACCACTTATGAGCATATTTATCCCCTTAAGTCACTTTAGTGGTTCTCAGCATTTCACGAACTTATTTTCCTAGTTCTCGATTCTTATGAGTTATCGCTGTTTTTAATGGAAGTTCACGAAATCACGAAATGCAATGTCATAATAAAATTTGAAATATTAAAACATACACCACTTGTGAGCATATTAATCCCCTTAATTCACTTTGGTGGTTTTCAACATTTGATGAACTAAGTTTCCTCCCTCTCGATTCTGATGAGTTTTCGCAGTTTTCAATGGAAGGTCACGAAATCTCGAAACGCAATGTCATAATAAAAGTTGAAATATTAAAACATACACCATTTATGAGCATATTTATCCCCTTAATTCACTTTAGTGGTTCTCAGCATTTCACGAACTTATTTTCCTAGTTCTCGATTCTTATGAGTTATCGCTGTTTTTAATGGAAGTTCACGAAATCACGAAATGCAATGTCATAATAAAATTTGAAATATTAAAACATACACCACTTGTGAGCATATTAATCCCCTTAATTCACTTTGGTGGTTTTCAATATTTCATGAACTAAGTTTCCTCCCTCTCGATTCTGATGAGTTATCGCAGTTTTCAATGGAAGGTCACGAAATCTCGAAACGCAATGTCATAATAAAATTTGAAATATTAAAACATACACCACTTGTGAGCATATTAATCCCCTTAATTCACTTTGGTGGTTTTCAATATTTCATGAACTAAGTTTCCTCCCTCTCGATTCTGATGAGTTATCGCAGTTTTCAATGGAAGGTCACGAAATCTCGAAACGCAATGTCATAATAAAATTTGAAATATTAAAACATACACCACTTATGAGAATATTTATCCCCTTAATTCACTTTAGTGGTTCTCAGCATTTCATGAACTTATTTTCCTAGTTCTCGATTCTTATGAGTTACCACTGTTTTCAATGGAAGTTCACGAAATCACGAAATGCAATGTCATAATAAAATTTGAAATATTAAAACATACACCACTTGTGAGCATATTAATCCCCTTAATTCACTTTGGTGGTTTTCAACATTTGATGAACTAAGTTTCCTCCCTCTCGATTCTGATGAGTTATCGCAGTTTTCAATGGAAGGTCACGAAATCTCGAAACGCAATGTCATAATAAAATTTCATATATTAAATCATACACCACTTATGAGCATATTTATCCCCTTAATTCACTTTGGTGATTTTCAACATTTCATGAACTTATTCTCCTCCTTCACGATTCTTATGAGTTCAATGGAAGGTCACGAAATCTCGAAAAGCAATGTCATAATAAAGTTTGACATATTATGAGCATATTTATCCCCTTAATTCACTTTGGTGATTTTCAACATTTCATGAACTTATTTTCCTAGTTCTCGATTCTTATGAGTTATCGCAGTTTTCAATGGAAGGTCACGAAATCTCGAAACGCAATGTCATAATAAAATTTGAAATATTAAAACATACACCATTTATGAGCATATTTATCCCCTTAATTCACTTTAGTGGTTCTCAGCATTTCACGAACTTATTTTCCTAGTTCTCGATTCTTATGAGTTATCGCTGTTTTTAATGGAAGTTCACGAAATCACGAAATGCAATGTCATAATAAAATTTGAAATATTAAAACATACACCACTTGTGAGCATATTAATCCCTTTAATTCACTCTGGTGGTTTTCAATATTTCATGAACTAAGTTTCCTCCCTCTCGATTCTGATGAGTTATCGCAGTTTTCAATGGAAGGTCACGAAATCTCGAAACGCAATGTCATAATAAAATTTGAAATACTAAAACATACACCATTTATGAGCATATTTATCCCCTTAATTCACTTTAGTGGTTCTCAGCATTTCACGAACTTATTTTCCTTGTTCTCGATTCTTATGAGTTATCGCTGTTTTTAATGGAAGTTCACGAAATCACGAAATGCAATGTCATAATAAAATTTGAAATATTAAAACATACACCACTCGTGAGCTTATTAATCCCCTTAATTCACTCTGGTGGTTTTCAATATTTCATGAACTAAGTTTCCTCCCTCTCGATTCTGATGAGTTATCGCAGTTTTCAATGGAAGGTCACGAAATCTCGAAACGCAATGTCATAATAAAATTTGAAATATTAAAACATACACCACTTATGAGCATATTTATCCCCTTAAGCCACTTTAGTGGTTCTCAGCATTTCACGAACTTATTTTCCTAGTTCTCGATTCTTATGAGTTATCGCTGTTTTTAATGGAAGTTCACGAAATCACGAAATGCAATGTCATAATAAAATTTGAAATATTAAAACATACACCACTTGTGAGCATATTAATCCCCTTAATTCACTTTGGTGGTTTTCAACATTTGATGAACTAAGTTTCCTCCCTCTCGATTCTGATGAGTTTTCGCAGTTTTCAATGGAAGGTCACGAAATCTCGAAACGCAATGTCATAATAAAAGTTGAAATATTAAAACATACACCATTTATGAGCATATTTATCCCCTTAATTCACTTTAGTGGTTCTCAGCATTTCACGAACTTATTTTCCTAGTTCTCGATTCTTATGAGTTATCGCTGTTTTTAATGGAAGTTCACGAAATCACGAAATGCAATGTCATAATAAAATTTGAAATATTAAAACATACACCACTTGTGAGCATATTAATCCCCTTAATTCACTTTGGTGGTTTTCAACATTTCATGAACTAAGTTTCCTCCCTCTCGATTCTGATGAGTTATCGCAGTATTCAATGGAAGGTCACGAAATCTCGAAACGCAATGTCATAATAAAATTTGAAATATTAAAACATACACCACTTGTGAGCATATTAATCCCCTTAATTCACTTTGGTGGTTTTCAACATTTGATGAACTAAGTTTCCTCCCTCTCGATTCTGATGAGTTATCGCAGTTTTCAATGGAAGGTCACGAAATCTCGAAACGCAATGTCATAATAAAATTTGAAATATTAAAACATACACCACTTATGAGAATATTTATCCCCTTAATTCACTTTAGTGGTTCTCAGCATTTCATGAACTTATTTTCCTAGTTCTCGATTCTTATGAGTTACCGCTGTTTTCAATGGAAGTTCACGAAATCACGAAATGCAATATCATAATAAAATTTGAAATATTAAAACATACACCACTTGTGAGCATATTAATCCCCTTAATTCACTTTGGTGGTTTTCAACATTTGATAAACTAATTTTCCTCCCTCTCGATTCTGATGAGTTATCGCTGTTTTCAATGGAAGGTCACGAAATCTCGAAACCCAATGTCATAATAAAATTTCAAATATTAAATCATACACCACTTATGAGCATATTTATCCCCTTAATTCACTTTGGTGATTTTCAACATTTCATGAACTTATTCTCCTCCTTCACGATTCTTATGAGTTCAATGGAAGGTCACGAAATCTCGAAAAGCAATGTCATAACAAAGTTTGACATATTATGAGCATATTTATCCCCTTAATTCACTTTGGTGATTTTCAACATTTCATGAACTTATTTTCCTAGTTCTCGATTCTTATGAGTTATCGCAGTTTTCAATGGAAGGTCACGAAATCTCGAAACGCAATGTCATAATAAAATTTGAAATATTAAAACATACACCATTTATGAGCATATTTATCCCCTTAATTCACTTTAGTGGTTCTCAGCATTTCACGAACTTATTTTCCTAGTTCTCGATTCTTATGAGTTATCGCTGTTTTTAATGGAAGTTCACGAAATCACGAAATGCAATGTCATAATAAAATTTGAAATATTAAAACATACACCACTTGTGAGCATATTAATCCCTTTAATTCACTCTGACGGTGTTCGAGCGTTGATGAGCTAAATTTCCTTCATCTCGATGGTGCTGAGGTAACTCAGATTTGAATGGAAGGTAACGTATTCTCGAAACGCAATGTCATAATAAAATTTGAAATACTAAAACATACACCATTTATGAGCATATTTATCCCCTTAATTCACTTTAGTGGTTCTCAGCATTTCACGAACTTATTTTCCTTGTTCTCGATTCTTATGAGTTATCGCTGTTTTTAATGGAAGTTCACGAAATCACGAAATGCAATGTCATAATAAAATTTGAAATATTAAAACATACACCACTCGTGAGCATATTAATCCCCTTAATTCACTCTGGTGGTTTTCAACATTTGATGAACTAAATCTGCTCCCTCTCGTTTCGGGTGAGTGTGTACATCTTTGTATTGAACGTAACGAAAACTAGAAACACAATGGCATAATAAAATTTGAAATATTAAAACATACACCACTTATGAGCATATTTATCCCCTTAAGTCACTTTAGTGGTTCTCAGCATTTCACGAACTTATTTTCCTAGTTCTCGATTCTTATGAGTTATCGCTGTTTTTAATGGAAGTTCACGAAATCACGAAATGCAATGTCATAATAAAATTTGAAATATTAAAACATACACCACTTGTGAGCATATTAATCCCCTTAATTCACTTTGGTGGTTTTCAACATTTGATGAACTAAGTTTCCTCCCTCTCGATTCTGATGAGTTTTCGCAGTTTTCAGTGGAAGGTCACGAAATCTCGAAACGCAATGTCATAATAAAAGTTGAAATATTAAAACATACACCATTTATGAACATATTTATCCCCTTAATTCACTTTAGTGGTTCTCAGCATTTCACGAACTTATTTTCCTAGTTCTCGATTCTTATGAGTTATCGCTGTTTTTAATGGAAGTTCACGAAATCACGAAATGCAATGTCATAATAAAATTTGAAATATTAAAACATACACCACTTGTGAGCATATTAATCCCCTTAATTCACTTTGGTGGTTTTCAATATTTCATGAACTAAGTTTCCTCCCTCTCGATTCTGATGAGTTATCGCAGTTTTCAATGGAAGGTCACGAAATCTCGAAACGCAATGTCATAATAAAATTTGAAATATTAAAACATACACCACTTGTGAGCATATTAATCCCCTTAATTCACTTTGGTGGTTTTCAATATTTCATGAACTAAGTTTCCTCCCTCTCGATTCTGATGAGTTATCGCAGTTTTCAATGGAAGGTCACGAAATCTCGAAACGCAATGTCATAATAAAATTTGAAATATTAAAACATACACCACTTGTGAGCATATTAATCCCCTTAATTCACTTTGGTGGTTTTCAATATTTCATGAACTAAGTTTCCTCCCTCTCGATTCTGATGAGTTATCGCAGTTTTCAATGGAAGGTCACGAAATCTCGAAACGCAATGTCATAATAAAATTTGAAATATTAAAACATACACCACTTATGAGAATATTTATCCCCTTAATTCACTTTAGTGGTTCTCAGCATTTCATGAACTTATTTTCCTAGTTCTCGATTCTTATGAGTTACCACTGTTTTCAATGGAAGTTCACGAAATCACGAAATGCAATGTCATAATAAAATTTGAAATATTAAAACATACACCACTTGTGAGCATATTAATCCCCTTAATTCACTTTGGTGGTTTTCAACATTTGATGAACTAAGTTTCCTCCCTCTCGATTCTGATGAGTTATCGCAGTTTTCAATGGAAGGTCACGAAATCTCGAAACGCAATGTCATAATAAAATTTCAAATATTAAATCATACACCACTTATGAGCATATTTATCCCCTTAATTCACTTTGGTGATTTTCAACATTTCATGAACTTATTCTCCTCCTTCACGATTCTTATGAGTTCAATGGAAGGTCACGAAATCTCGAAAAGCAATGTCATAATAAAGTTTGACATATTATGAGCATATTTATCCCCTTAATTCACTTTGGTGATTTTCAACATTTCATGAACTTATTCTCCTCCTTCATGATTCTTATGAATTCAATGGAAGGTCACGAAATCTCGAAACGCAAAGTCATAATAAAATTTCAAATATTGATACATACAACACTTAGGAGCATATTTATCCCCTTAATTCACTTTAGTGGTTCTCAGCATTTCATGAACTTATTTTCCTAGTTCTCGATTCTTATGAGTTATCGCTGTTTTCAATGGAAGTTCACGAAATCACGAAATGCAATGTCATAATAAAATTTGAAATATTGAAACATACACCACTTGTGAGCATATTAATCCCCTTAATTCACTTTGGTGGTTTTCAACATTTCATGAACTAAGTTTCCTCCCTCTCGATTCTGATGAGTTATCGCAGTTTTCAATGGAAGGTCACGAAATCTCGAAACGCAATGTCATAATAAAATTTGAAATATTAAAACATACACCACTTGTGAGCATATTAGTCCCCTTAATTCACTTTGGTGGTTTTCAACATTTGATGAACTAAGTTTCCTCCCTCTCGATTCTGATGAGTTATCGCAGTTTTCAATGGAAGGTCACGAAATCTCGAAACGCAATGTCATAATAAAATTTCAAATATTAAATCATACACCACTTATGAGCATATTTATCCCCTTAATTCACTTTGGTGATTTTCAACATTTCATGAACTTATTCTACTCCTTCACGATTCTTATGAGTTCAATGGAAGGTCACGAAATCTCGAAAAGCAATGTCATAATAAAGTTTGACATATTATGAGCATATTTATCCCCTTAATTCACTTTGGTGATTTTCAACATTTCATGAACTTATTTTCCTAGTTCTCGATTCTGATGAGTTATCGCTGTTTTCAATGGAAGGTCACGAAATCTCGAAACGCAAAGTCATAATAAAATTTCATATATTTAAACATACAACACTTAGGAGCATATTTATCCCCTTAATTCACTTTAGTGGTTCTCAGCATTTCATGAACTTATTTTCCTAGTTCTCGATTCTTATGAGTTATCGTTGTTTTCAATGGAAGTTCACGAAATCACGAAATGCAATGTCATAATAAAATTTGAAATATTGAAACATACACCACTTGTGAGCATATTAATCCCCTTAATTCACTTTGGTGGTTTTCAACATTTGATGAACTACGTTTCCTCCTCTCGATTCTGATGAGTTATCGCAGTTTTCAATGGAAGGTCACGAAATCTCGAAACGCAATGTCATAATAAAATTTCAAATATTAAAACATACACCACTTGTGAGCATATTAATCCCCTTAATTCACTTTGGTGGTTTTTCAACATTTGATGAACTAAGTTTTCCTCCTCTCGATTCTGATGAGTTATCGCAGTTTTCAATGGAAGGTCACGAAATCTCGAAACGCAATGTCATAATAAAATTTCAAATATTAAATCATACACCACTTATGAGCATATTTATCCCCTTAATTCACTTTGGTGATTTTCAACATTTCATGAACTTATTCTCCTCCTTCACGATTCTTATGAGTTCAATGGAAGGTCACGAAATCTCGAAAAGCAATGTCATAATAAAGTTTGACCTATTATGAGCATATTTATCCCCTTAATTCACTTTGGTGATTTTCAACATTTCATGAACTTATTTTCCTAGTTCTCGATTCTTATGAGTTATCGCTGTTTTCAATGGAAGGTCACGAAATCTCGAAACGCAAAGTCATAATAAAATTTCAAATATTGAAACATACAACACTTAGGAGCATATTTATCCCCTTAATTCACTTTAGTGGTTCTCAGCATTTCATGAACTTATTTTCCTAGTTCTCGATTCTTATGAGTTATCGCAGTTTTCAATGGAAGGTCACGAAATCTCGAAACGCAATGTCATAATAAAATTTGAAATATTAAAACATACACCACTTATTAGAATATATATCCCCTTAATTCACTTTAGTGGTTCTCAGCATTTCACGAACTTATTTTCCTAGTTCTCGATTCTTATGAGTTATCGCTGTTTTTAATGGAAGGTCACGAAATCACGAAACGCAATGTCATAATAAAATTTGAAATATTAAAACATACACCACTTGTGAGCATATTAATCCCCTTAATATCACTTTGGTGGTTTTCAATATTTCATGAACTAAGTTTCCTCCCTCTCGATTCTGATGAGTTATCGCAGTTTTCAATGGAAGGTCACGAAATCTCGAAATGCAATGTCATAATAAAATTTGAAATATTAAAACATACACCACTTATGAGAATATTTATCCCCTTAATTCACTTTAGTGGTTCTCAGCATTTCATGAACTTATTTTCCTAGTTCTCGATTCTTATGAGTTACCGCTGTTTTCAATGGAAGTTCACGAAATCACGAAATGCAATGTCATAATAAAATTTGAAATATTAAAACATACACCACTTGTGAGCATATTAATCCCTTTAATTCACTCTGGTGGTTTTCAATATTTCATGAACTAAGTTTCCTCCCTCTCGATTCTGGTGAGTTATCGCAGTTTTCAATGGAAGGTCACGAAATCTCGAAACGCAATGTCATAATAAAATTTGAAATATTAAAACATACACCATTTATGAGCATATTTATCCCCTTAATTCACTTTAGTGGTTCTCAGCATTTCACGAACTTATTTTCCTAGTTCTCTATTCTTATGAGTTATCGCTGTTTTTAATGGAAGTTCACGAAATCACGAAATGCAATGTCATAATAAAATTTGAAATATTAAAACATACACCACTCGTGAGCATATTAATCCCCTTAATTCACTCTGGTGGTTTTCAATATTTCATGAATCTAAGTTTCCTCCTTCTCGATTCGATGAGTTATCGCAGCTTTTCAATGGAACCTGCGGTCACGAAATCTCTAAACGCCAGAATGCGTCATAATAAAATTTGAAATATTAAAACATACACCACTTATGAGCATATTTATCCCCTTAAGTCACTTTAGTGGTTCTCAGCATTTCACGAACTTATTTTCCTAGTTCTCGCCCTAGCGGAGTTATCGCTGTTTTCAATGGAAGTTCACGAAATCACGAAAATGCAATGTCATAATAAAATTTGAAATATTAAAATATGCATACCACTTGTGAGCATATTAATCCTCTTAATTCACTTTTGGTGGTTTTCAACATTTGATGAACTAAGTTTCCTCCTCTCGATTCTCGATGAGTTTTCGCAGCTTTCACGAAGGTCACGAAATCTCGAAACGCAATGTCATAATAAAAGTTGAAATATTAAAACATACACCATTTATGAGCATATTTATCCCCTTAATTCACTTTAGTGGTTCTCAGCATTTCACGAACTTATTTTCCTAGTTCTCGACTCTTATGAGTTATCGTCGCGTTTTTAATGGAAGTTCACGAAATCACGAAATGCAATGTCATAATAAAATTTGAAATATTAAAACATACACCACTTGTGAGCATATTAATCCCCTTAATTCACTTTGGTGGTTTTCTAATATTTCATGAACTAAGTTTCCTCCTCTCGACTCGAAGAGCATCGCAGCTTTTCAATGGAAGGTCACGAAATCTCTAAACGCAATCGTCATAATAAAATTTGAAAATATTAAAACATACACCACTTGTGAGCATATTAACTCTCTAAATTCACTTTTGGTGGTTTTCAATATTTCATGAACTAAGTTTCTCCTGTCGATTCGATGCCATCGCAGCTTTCAATGGAAGGTCACTTAAATCTCGAAACGCAATGTCATAATAAAATTTGAAATATTAAAACATACACCACTTACGAGCATATTTATACTCCTTAATTCACTTTAGTGGTTCTCAGCATTTCATGAACTTATTTTCCTAGTTCTCGATTCTTATGAGATACCACTGTTTTCAATGGAAGTTCACGAAATCACGAAATGCAATGTCATAATAAAAATTTGAAATATTAAAACATACAATCACTTCAGCATATTATTAATCCCCTTAATTCACTTTGGTGGTTTTCAACATTTGATGGAACTAAGTTTCCTCCTCTCGATTCTGATGAGTTATCGCAGTTTTCAATGGAAGGTCACGAAATCTCGAAACGCAATGTCATAATAAAATTTCAAATATTAAATCATACACCACTTATGAGCATATTTATCCCCTTAATTCACTTTGGTGATTTTCAACATTTCATGAACTTATTCTCCTCCTTCACGATTCTTATGAGTTCAATGGAAGGTCACGAAATCTCAAAAAGCAATGTCATAATAAAGTTTGACATATTATGAGCATATTTATCCCCTTAATTCACTTTGGTGATTTTCAACATTTCATGAACTTATTCTCCTCCTTCATGATTCTTATGAATTCAATGGAAGGTCACGAAATCTCGAAACGCAAAGTCATAATAAAATTTCAAATATTGAAACATACAACACTTAGGAGCATATTTATCCCCTTAATTCACTTTAGTGGTTCTCAGCATTTCATGAACTTATTTTCCTAGTTCTCGATTCTTATGAGTTATCGCAGTTTTCAATGGAAGGTCACGAAATCTCGAAACGCAATGTCATAATAAAATTTGAAATATTGAAACATACACCACTTGTGAGCATATTAGTCCCCTTAATTCACTTTGGTGGTTTTCAACATTTCATGAACTAAGTTTCCTCCCTCTCGATTCTGATGAGTTATCGCAGTTTTCAATGGAAGGTCACGAAATCTCGAAACGCAATGTCATAATAAAATTTGAAATATTAAAACATACACCACTTGTGAGCATATTAGTCCCCTTAATTCACTTTGGTGGTTTTCAACATTTGATGAACTAAGTTTCCTCCCTCTCGATTCTGATGAGTTATCGCAGTTTTCAATGGAAGGTCACGAAATCTCGAAACGCAATGTCATAATAAAATTTCAAATATTAAATCATACACCACTTATGAGCATATTTATCCCCTTAATTCACTTTGGTGATTTTCAACATTTCATGAACTTATTCTACTCCTTCACGATTCTTATGAGTTCAATGGAAGGTCACGAAATCTCTAAAGCAATGTCATAATAAAAGCTGACATATTATGAAAGCATATTTATCCCCTTAATTCACTTTGGTGATTTTCAACATTTCATGAACTTATTTTCCTAGTTCTCGATTCCGATGAGTTATCGCTGTTTTCAATGGAAGGTCACTAAATCTCGAAACGTTAAAGTCATAATAAAATTTCAAATATTGAAACATACAACACTTATGAGCATATTTATCCCCTTAATTCACTTTAGTGGTTCTCAAGATTACATGAACTTATTTTCCTAGCTTCTCGATTCTTATGAGTTATCGTCGTTTTCAATGGAAGTTCACCAAATCACGAAATGCAATGTCATAATAAAATTTGAAATATTGAAACATACACCACTTCAGTGAGCATATTAATCCCCTTAATTCACTTTGGTGGTTTTCAACATTTGACGAACTAAGTTTCCTCCCTCTCGACTCCCCGATGAGTTATCGCAGCTTTCAATGGAAGGTCACGAAATCTCTCAAACGCAATGTCATAATAAAATTTGAAATATTAAAACATACACCACTTGTGAGCATATTAATCCCCTTAATTCACTTTGGTGGTTTTCAACATTTGATGAACTAAGTTTCCTCCCTCTCTCGATTCTGATGAGTTATCGCAGTTTTCAATGGAAGGTCACGAAATCTCGAAACGCAATGTCATAATAAAATTTCAAATATTAAATCATGGCAACACTTATGAGCATATTTATCCCCTTAATTCACTTCGGTGATTTTCAACATTTCATGAACTTATTCTCCTCCTTCACGATTCTTATGAGTTCAATTGAAGGTCACGAAATCTCGAAAAGCAATGTCATAATAAAGTTTGTAATACACCTATTATGAGCATATTTATCCCCTTAATCCACTTTGGTGATTTTCAACATTTCATGAACTTATTTTCCTGGGGCTTCGATTCTTATGAGTTATCACTGTTTTCAATGGAAGGTCACTAAATCTCGAAACGCAAAGTCATAATAAAATTTCAAATATTGAAACATACAACACTTAGGAGCATATTTATCCCCTTAATTCACTTTAGTGGTTCTCAAGTAGCATTTCATGAACTTATTTTCCTGGGCTTCTCGATTCTTATGAGTTATCGCAGCTTTTCACCTGGAAGGTCACGAAATCTCGAAACGCAATGTCATAATAAAATTTGAAATATTAAAACATACACCACTTGTGAGCATATTAATCCCCTAAATTCACTTTGGTGGTTTTCAATATTTCATGAACTAAGTTTCCTCCCCGTCGATTCCCGATGAGTTATCGCTAGCTTTTCAATGGAAGGTCACGAAATCTCGAAACGCACTGTCATAATAAAATTTGAAATATTAAAACATACACCACTTATGAGAATATTTATACCCTGACTAATTTTTTTTTAGTGGTTCTCAGCATTTTTATTTAACTTATTTTCCTAAATTTCTCGATTCTGCGAGATACCACTGTTTTCAATGGAAGTTCACGAAATCACGAAATGCAATGTCATAATAAAATTTGAAATATTAAAACATACACCACTTGTGAGCATATTAATCCCCTTAATTCACTCTTGGTGGTTTTCAACATTTGATGAACTAAGTTTCCTCCTCTCGATTCTCGAGCTGAGTTATCGCAGTTTTCAATGGAAGCGGTCACGAACTCTCGAAACGCAATGTCATAATAAAATTTCAAATATTAAATCATACACCACTTATGAAAGCATATTTATCCCCTCTTAATTCACTTTGATGGTTTTCAACATTTCATGAACTTATTCTCCTCCTTCACGATTCTTGCGAGTTCACCGGAAGGTCACGAAATCTCGAAAAGCAATGTCATAATAAAATTTGACATATTATGAGCATATTTATCCCCTTAATTCACTTTGGTGGTTTTCAACATTTCATGAACTTATTCTCCTCCTTCATGATTCTTATGAGTTCAATGGAAGGTCACGAAATCTCGAAACGCAATGTCATAATAAAATTTGAAATATTGAAACATACACCACTTAGGAGCATATTTATCCCCTTAATTCACTTTAGTGGTTCTCAGCATTTCATGAACTTATTTTCCTAGTTCTCGATTCTTATGAGTTATCGCTGTTTTCAATGGAAGGTCACGAAATCACGAAATGCAATGTCATAATAAAATTTGAAATATTGAAACATACACCACTTGTGAGCATATTAATCCCCTTAATTCACTTTGGTGGTTTTCAACATTTCATGAACTAAGTTTCCTCCTCTCGATTCTGATGAGTTATCGCAGTTTTCAATGGAAGGTCACGAAATCTCGAAACGCAATGTCATAATAAAATTTGAAATATTAAAACATACACCACTTGTGAGCATATTATCCCCTTAATTCACTTTGGTGGTTTTCAACATTTCATGAACTAGTTTCCTCCTCTCGATTCTGATGAGTTATCGCAGTTTTCAATGGAAGGTCACGAAATCTCGAAACGCAATGTCATAATAAAATTTGAAATATTAAAACATACACCACTTATGAGCATATTTATCCCCTTAATTCACTTTGGTGGTTTTCAACATTTCATGAACTTATTCTCCTCCTTCTCGATTCTTATGAGTTCAATGGAAGGTCACGAAATCTCGAAAGCAATGTCATAATAAAATTTGACATATTATGAGCATATTTATCCCCTTAATTCACTTTGGTGGTTTTCAACATTTCATGAACTTATTTTCCTCCTTCTCGATTCTTATGAGTTATCGCTGTTTTCAATGGAAGTTCACGAAATCACGAAACGCAATGTCATAATAAAATTTGAAATATTGAAACATACACCACTTGTGAGCATATTAATCCCCTTAATTCACTTTGGTGGTTCTCAACATCTGAAGAACTTAGTTTCCTAGTTCTCGATTCTTATGAGTTACCGCTGTTTTCAATGGAAGTTCACGAAATCACGAAATGCAATGTCATAATAAAATTTGAAATATTGAAACATACACCACTTGTGAGCATATTAATCCCCTTAATTCACTTTGGTGGTTTTCAATATTTCATGAACTAAGTTTCCTCCTCTCGATTCGATGAGTTATCGCAGTTTTCAATGGAAGGTCACGAAATCTCGAAACGCAATGTCATAATAAAATTTGAAATATTAAAACATACACCACTTGTGAGCATATTTATCCCCTTAATTCACTTTGGTGGTTTTCAACATTTCATGAACTTAGTTTCCCTCTCGATTCTGATGAGTTATCGCAGTTTTCAATGGAAGGTCACGAAATCTCGAAACGCAATGTCATAATAAAATTTGAAATATTAAAACATACACCACTTATGAGCATATTTATCCCCTTAATTCACTTTGGTGGTTTTCAACATTTCATGAACTTATTTCCTCCTTCACGATTCTTATGAGTTCAATGGAAGGTCACGAAATCTCGAAACGCAATGTCATAATAAAATTTGAAATATTAAAACATACTTTGAGCATATTTATCCCCTTAATTCACTTTGGTGGTTTTCAACATTTCATGAACTTATTTTCCTAGTTCTCGATTCTTATGAGTTATCGCTGTTTTCAATGGAAGGTCACGAAATCTCGAAACGCAATGTCATAATAAAATTTGAAATATTAAACATACACCACTTTGAGCATATTTATCCCCTTAATTCACTTTGGTGATTTTCAACATTTCATGAACTTATTTTCCTAGTTCTCGATTCTTATGAGTTATCGCAGTTTTCAATGGAAGGTCACGAAATCTCGAAACGCAATGTCATAATAAAATTTGAAATATTAAAACATACACCACTTATGAGCATATTTATCCCCTTAATTCACTTTAGTGGTTTTCAACATTTCATGAACTTATTTTCCTAGTTCTCGATTCTTATGAGTTACCGCTGTTTTCAATGGAAGGTCACGAAATCACGAAACACAATGTCATAATAAAATTTGAAATATTAAAACATACACCACTTGTGAGCATATTAATCCCCTTAATTCACTTTGGTGGTTTTCAACATTTGATGAACTAAGTTTCCTCCCTCTCGATTCGATGAGTTATCGCAGTTTTCAATGGAAGGTCACGAAATCTCGAAACGCAATGTCATAATAAAATTTGAAATATTAAAACATACACCACTTATGAGCATATTTATCCCCTTAATTCACTTTAGTGGTTCTCAGCATTTCATGAACTTATTTTCCTAGTTCTCGATTCTTATGAGTTATCGCTGTTTTCAATGGAAGTTCACGAAATCACGAAATGCAATGTCATAATAAAATTTGAAATATTAAAACATACACCACTTGTGAGCATATTAATCCCCTTAATTCACTTTGGTGGTTTTCAACATTTCATGAACTAAGTTTCCTCCTCTCGATTCTGATGAGTTATCGCAGTTTTCAATGGAAGGTCACGAAATCTCGAAACGCAATGTCATAATAAAATTTGAAATATTAAAACATACACCACTTATGAGCATATTTATCCCCTTAATTCACTTTAGTGGTTCTCAGCATTTCATGAACTTATTTTCCTAGTTCTCGATTCTTATGAGTTATCGCTGTTTTCAATGGAAGTTCACGAAATCACGAAATGCAATGTCGTAATAAAATTTGAAATATTAAACCATACACCACTTGTGAGCATATTAATCCCCTGAATACACTTTAGAGATTTTGAACATTTCATGAACTAAGTTTCCTACCTCTCGATTCTGATGAGTTATCGCAGTTTTCAATGGAAGGTCACGAAATCTCGAAACGCAATGTCATAATAAAATTTGAAATATTAAAACATACACCACTTATGAGCATATTTATCCCCTTAATTCACTTTAGTGGTTCTCAGCATTTCACGAACTTATTTTCCTAGTTCTCGATTCTTATGAGTTACTGCTGTTTTCAATGGAAGTTCACGAAATCACGAAATGCAATGTCATAATAAAATTTGAAATATTAAAACATACACCACTTGTGAGCATATTAATCCCCTTAATTCACTTTAGAGATTGTAAACATTTCGTGAAGGTAATGTGTTTAGTTCTCATTGGTCTGCGTATCAGTAAAAAAAAATAGAAGTTAACGAAATCACGAAACGCAATGTCATAATAAAATTTGAAATATTAAAACATACACCACTTATGAGCATATTTATCCCCTTAATTCACTTTAGTGATTCTCAGCATTTTATGAACTTATTTTCCTAGTTCTCGATTCTTATGAGTTATCGCTGTTTTCAATGGAAGTTCACGAAATCACGAAATGCAATGTCATAATAAAATTTGAAATATTAAAACATACACCACTTGTGAGCATATTAATCCCCTTAATTCACTTTGGTGGTTTTCAACATTTCATGAACTAAGTTTCCTCCCTCTCGATTCTGATGAGTTATCGCAGTTTTCAATGGAATGTCACGAAATCTCGAAACGCAATGTCATAATAAAATTTGAAATATTAAAACATACACCACTTGTGAGCATATTAATCCCCTTAATTCACTTTGGTGGTTTTCAACATTTCATGAACTTAGTTTCCTCGATCTCGATTCTGATGAGTTATCGAAGTTTTCAATGGAAGGTCACGAAATCTCGAAACGCAATGTCATAATAAAATTTGAAATATTAAAACATACACCACTTATGAGCATATTTATCCCCTTAATTCACTTTAGTGGTTCTCAGCATTTCATGAACTTATTTTCCTAGTTCTCGATTCTTATGAGTTACCGCTGTTTTCAATGGAAGTTCACGAAATCACGAAATGCAATGTCATAATAAAATTTGAAATATTGAACCATACACCACTTGTGAGCATATTAATCCCCTGAATTCACTTTAGTGGTTTTCAACATTTCATGAACTAAGTTTCCTCCCTCTCGATTCTGATGAGTTATCGCAGTTTTCAATGGAAGGTCACGAAATCTCGAAACGCAATGTCATAATAAAATTTCAAATATTAAATCATACACCACTTATGAGCATATTTATCCCCTTAATTCACTTTGGTGATTTTCAACATTTCATGAACTTATTCTCCTCCTTCACGATTCTTATGAGTTCAATGGAAGGTCACGAAATCTCGAAAAGCAATGTCATAATAAAGTTTGACATATTATGAGCATATTTATCCCCTTAATTCACTTTGGTGATTTTCAACATTTCATGAACTTAATCTCCTCCTTCATGATTCTTATGAGTTCAATGGAAGGTCACGAAATCTCGAAATGCAAAGTCATAATAAAATTTCAAATATTAAAACATACACCACTTAGGAGCATATTAATCCCCTTAATTCAATCGGAAGAGCGTCAGCATGTGATGGACTTAATTTCCTAGTGGTCGCTGCATCTTAATTATCACAGTTTTCAATGGAAGTTCACGAAATCACGAAATGCAATGTCATAATAAAATTTGAAATATTGAAACATACACCACTTGTGAGCATATTTATCCCCTTAATTCACTTTGGTGGTTTTCAACATTTCATGAACTATTTTTCCTTCCTCTCTATTCTGATGAGTTATCGCTGTTTTCAATGGAAGGTCACGAAATCTCGAAACGCAATGTCATAATAAAATTTGAAATATTAAAACATACACCACTTGTGAGCATATTAATCCCCTTAATTCACTTTGGTGGTTTTCAACATTTCATGAACTAAGTTTCCTCCCTCTCGATTCTGATGAGTTATCGCAGTTTTCAATGGAAGGTCACGAAATCTCGAAACGCAATGTCATAATAAAATTTGAAATATTAAATCATACACCACTTATGAGCATATTTATCCCCTTAATTCACTTTGGTGGTTTTCAACATTTCATGAACTTATTCTCCTCCTTCACGATTCTTATGAGTTCAATGGAAGGTCACGAAATCTCGAAAGCAATGTCATAATAAAGTTTGACATATTATGAGCATATTTATCCCCTTAATTCACTTTGGTGTTTTCAACATTTCATGAACTTATTTTCCTCCTTCTCGATTCTTATGAGTTATCGCAGTTTTCAATGGAAGGTCACGAAATCTCGAAACGCAATGTCATAATAAAATTTGAAATATTGAAACATACACCACTTATGAGCATATTTATCCCCTTAATTCACTTTAGTGGTTCTCAGCATTTCATGAACTTATTTTCCTAGTTCTCGATTCTTATGAGTTATCGCGTTTTCAATGGAAGGTCACGAAATCACGAAATGCAATGTCATAATAAAATTTGAAATATTGAAACATACACCACTTATGAGCATATTAATCCCCTTAATTCACTTTGGTGGTTTTCAACATTTCATGAACTAAGTTTCCTCCTCTCGATTCTTATGAGTTATCGCAGTTTTCAATGGAAGGTCACGAAATCTCGAAACGCAATGTCATAATAAAATTTGAAATATTAAAACATACACCACTTATGAGCATATTAATCCCCTTAATTCACTTTGGTGGTTTTCAACATTTCATGAACTAAGTTTCCTCCTCTCGATTCTGATGAGTTATCGCAGTTTTCAATGGAAGGTCACGAAATCTCGAAACGCAATGTCATAATAAAATTTGAAATATTAAAACATACACCACTTATGAGCATATTTATCCCCTTAATTCACTTTGGTGGTTTTCAACATTTCATGAACTTATTCTCCTCCTTCACGATTCTTATGAGTTCAATGGAAGGTCACGAAATCTCGAAACGCAATGTCATAATAAAAATAATAAAATACACCACTTATGAGCATATTTATCCCCTTAATTCACTTTGGTGGTTTTCAACATTTCATGAACTTATTTTCCTCCTTCTCGATTCTTATGAGTTATCGCTGTTTTCAATAGAAGCTCACGAAATCTCAAAACGCAAAGTCATATTAAAATTTGAAATATTAAAACATACACCACTTATAAGCATATTTATCCCCTTAATTCACTTTAGTGGTTTTCAACATTTCATGAACTAATTTTCCTCCTTCTCGATTCTTATGAGTTATAGCAGTTTTCAATGGAAGGTCACGAAATCTCGAAACGCAATGTCATAATAAGATTTGAAATATTAAATCATACACCACTTATGAGCATATTTATCCCCTTAATTCACTTTGATGATTTTCAACATTTCTTGAACTTATTTTCCTAGTTCTCGATTCTTATGAGTTATCGCTGTTTTCAATGGAAGGTCACGAAATCTCGAAACGCAATGTCATAATAAAATTTGAAATATTAAAACATACACCACTTATGAGCATATTAATCCCCTTAATTCACTTTGGTGGTTTTCAACATTTCATGAACTAAGTTTCCTCCTCTCGATTCTTATGAGTTATCGCAGTTTTCAATGGAAGGTCACGAAATCTCGAAACGCAATGTCATAATAAAATTTGAAATATTAAAACATACACCACTTATGAGCATATTTATCCCCTTAATTCACTTTAGTGGTTCTCAACATTTCATGAACTTATTTTCCTAGTTCTCGATTCTTATGAGTTATCGCTGTTTTCAATGGAAGTTCACGAAATCACGAAATGCAATGTCATAATAAAATTTGAAATATTAAAACATACACCACTTGTGAGCATATTAATCCCCTTAATTCACTTTGGTGGTTTTCAACATTTCATGAACTAAGTTTCCTCCTCTCGATTCTGATGAGTTATCGCAGTTTTCAATGGAAGGTCACGAAATCTCGAAACGCAATGTCATAATAAAATTTGAAATATTAAACATACACCACTTATGAGCATATTTATCCCCTTAATTCACTTTGGTGGTTTTCAACATTTCATGAACTTATTCTCCTCCTTCACGATTCTTATGAGTTCAATGGAAGGTCACGAAATCTCGAAAAGCAATGTCATAATAAAGTTTGACATATTATGAGCATATTTATCCCCTTAATTCACTTTGGTAATTTTCAACATTTCATGAACTTATTCTCTTCCTTCATGATTCTTATGTGTTCAATGGAAGGTCACGAAATCTCGAAACGCAATGTCATAATAAAATTTGAAATATTGAAACATACACCACTTGTGAGCATATTAATCCCCTGAATTCACTTTAGTGGTTTTCAACATTTCATGAACTAATTTTCCTCCCTCTCGACCCTTATGAGTTATCGCTGTTTTCATTGGAAGGTCACGAAATCTCGAAACGCAATGTCATAATAAAATTTGAAATATTAAACATACACCATGAGCATATTTATCCCCTTAATTCACTTTGGTGGTTTTCAACATTTCATGAACTTAGTTTCCTCCTCTCGATTCTGATGAGTTATCGCAGTTTTCAATGGAAGGTCACGAAATCTCGAAACGCAATGTCATAATAAAATTTTGAAATATTGAAACATACACCACTTGTGAGCATATTAATCACCTTAATTCACTTTGGTGGTTTTCAACATTTGATGAACTAAGTTTCCTCCCTCTCGATTCTGATGAGTTATCGCAGTTTTCAATGGAAGGTCACGAAATCTCGAAACGCAATGTCATAATAAAATTTCAAATATTAAATCCCTTACACCACTTATGAGCATATTTATCCCCTTAATTCTTTTGGTGATTTTCAACATTTCATGGGCTTATTCTCTCCTAGTCCACGATTCTTATGAGTTATCGCTGTTTTCAATGGAAGATCCGCGAAAATCGAAAAACAATGTCATAATAAAGTTTGACATATTAAAACATACACCACTTGTGAGCATATTTATCCCCTTAATTCACTTTGGTGATTTTCAACATTTCATGAACTGGTATTCTCCTCCTTCCGCGAATCTTGATGAGTTATCGCAGTTTTCAATGAGGAAGATCACGAAATCTCAGAGAAACGCAATGTCATAATAAAATTTGAAATATTAAATCATACACCACTTATGAGCATATTTATCCCCTTAATTCCACTTTTGGTGATTTTCAACATTTCATGAACTTATTCTCCTCCTTCACGATTCTTATGAAGTTCAATGGAAGGTCACGAAATCTCGAAAAGCATAAAAGTTCATAATAAAATTCTCAAATATTGAAACATACAACACTTGATACATAACACATAGGAGCATATTTATCCCTTAATTCACTTTGCAGTGGTTCTCAACATTTCATGAACTTATTTTCCTCCTTCATTTCGATTCTTATGAGTTACCGCTGTTTTCAATGGAAGTTCACGAAATCACGAAATGCAATGTCATAATAAAATTTGAAATATTGAAACATACACCACTTGTGCCAGGCATATTAATCCCCTTAATTCACTTTAGGTGGTTTTCAACATTTCATGAACTAAGTTTCCTCCCCTCTCGATTCTCGATGAGTTATCGCAGTTTTCAATGGAAAGGTCACGAAAATCTCGAAACGCAATGTCATAATAAAATTTGAAATATTAAAACATACACCACTTGTGAGCATATTAATCCCCTTAATTCACTTTGGTGGTTTTCAACATTTGATGAACTAAGTTTCCTCCCTCTACCGATTCTGATGAGTTATCGCCGAGCTTTTCAATGGAAGTGTCACGAAATCTCGGCAAACGCAATGTCATAAATAAAAAATTTCAAATATTAAATCATACACCACTTATGAGCATATTTATCCCCTTAATTCACTTTGGTGATTTTCAACATTTCATGAACTTATTCTCCTCCTTCACGATTCTTATGAGTTCAATGGAAGGTCACGAAATCTCGAAAAAGCAATGTCATAATAAAGTTTGACATATTATGAGCATATTTATCCCCTTAATTCACTTTGGTGATTTTCAACATTTCATGAACTTATTTTCCTAGTTCTCGATTGCTTATGAGGTTATCGCTGTTTTCAATGGAAGGTCACGAAATCTCGAAACGCAAAGTCATAATAAAATTTCAAATATTGGAAACATACAACACTTAGGAGCATATTTATCCCCTTAAAATTCACTTTAGTGGTTCTCAGCATTTCATGAACTTATTTTCCTAGTTCTCGATTCTTATGAGTTATCGCTGCTTTTTCAATGGAAGTTCACGAAATCTCGAAATGCAATGTCATAATAAAATTTGAAATATTAAAACATACCACCCACTTATTAGAATATATAATCCCCTTAATTTCACTTTTTAGTGGTTCTCAGCATTTCACGAATCTTATTTTCCTCCTCTCGATTCTGATGAGTTATCGCTGTTTTCAATGGAAGGTCACGAAATCTCGAAACGCAATGTCATAATAAAATTTGAAATATTAAAACATACACCACTTGTGAGCATATTAATCCCCTTAATATCACTTTGGTGGTTTTCAACATTTCATGAACTAAGTTTCCTCCTCTCGATTCTGATGAGTTATCGCAGTTTTCAATGGAAGGTCACGAAATCTCGAAATGCAATGTCATAATAAAATTTGAAATATTAAAACATACACCACTTATGAGAATATTTATCCCCTTAATTCACTTTAGTGGTTTTCAACATTTCATGAACTTATTCTCCTCCTTCACGATTCTTATGAGTTCAATGGAAGGTCACGAAATCTCGAAATGCAATGTCATAATAAAATATTGACATACACCACTTGTGAGCATATTTATCCCCTTAATTCACTTTGGTGGTTTTCAACATTTGATAAACTTATTTTCCTCTTCTCGATTCTTATGAGTTATCGCTGTTTTCAATGGAAGGTCACGAAATCTCGAAATGCAATGTCATAATAAAATTTCAAATATTGAATCATACACCACTTATGAGCATATTTATCCCCTTAATTCACTTTGGTGATTTTCAACATTTCATGAACTTATTCTCCTCCTTCTCGATTCTTATGAGTTCAATGGAAGGTCACGAAATCTCGAAAAGCAATGTCATAATAAAATTTGAAATATTAAAACATACACCACTTATGAGCATATTTATCCCCTTAATTCACTTTGGTGGTTCTTCAACATTTCATGAACTTATTCTCCTCCTTCATGATTCTTATGAGTTCAATGGAAGGTAACGAAATCTCGAAACGCAATGTCATAATAAAATTTGAAATATTGAAACATACAACACTTAGGAGCATATTTATCCCCTTAATTCACTTTAGTGGTTCTCAGCATTTCATGAACTTATTTTCCTAGTTCTCGATTCTTATGAGTTATCGCTGTATTCAATGGAAGTTCACGAAATCACGAAATGCAATGTCATAATAAAATTTGAAATATTGAAGCATACACCACTTGTGAGCATATTAATCCCCTTAATTCACTTTGGTGGTTCTCAACATTTCATGAACTAAGTTTCTCCTCCCTCTCGATTGATGAGTTATCGCAGTTTTCAATGGAAGGTCACGAAATCTCGAAACGCAATGTCATAATAAAATTTGAAATATTAAAACATACACCACTTGTGAGCATATTAATCCCCTTAATTCACTTTGGTGGTTTTCAACATTTGATGAACTAAGTTTCCTCCCTCTCGATTCTGATGAGTTATCGCAGTTTTCAATGGAAGGTCACGAAATCTCGAAACGCAATGTCATAATAAAATTTCAAATATTAAATCATACACCACTTATGAGCATATTTATCCCCTTAATTCACTTTGGTGATTTTCAACATTTCATGAACTTATTCTCCTCCTTCCAGATTCTTATGAGTTCAATGGAAGGTCACGAAATCTCGAAAAGCAATGTCATAATAAAGTTTGACATATTATGAGCATATTTATCCCCTTAATTCACTTTGGTGATTTTCAACATTTCATGAACTTATTCTCCTCCTTCATGATTCTTATGAGTTCAATGGAAGGTCACGAAATCTCGAAACGCAAAGTCATAATAAAATTTCAAATATTGAAACATACAACACTTAGGAGCATATTTATCCCCTTAATTCACTTTAGTGGTTCTCAGCATTTCATGAACTTATTTTCCTAGTTCTCGATTCTTATGAGTTATCGTTGTTTTCAATGGATGTTCACGAAATCACGAAATGCAATGTCATAATAAAATTTGAAATATTGAAACATACACTACTTGTGAGCATATTAATCCCCTTAATTCACTTTGGTGGTTTTCAACATTTCATGAACTAAGTTTCCTCCCTCTCGATTCTGATGAGTTATCGCAGTTTTCAATGGAAGGTCACGAAATCTCGAAACGCAATGTCATAATAAAATTTGAAATATTAAAACATACACCACTTGTGAGCATATTAATCCCCTTAATTCACTTTGGTGGTTTTCAACATTTGATAAACTAAGTTTCCTCCCTCTCGATTCTGATGAGTTATCGCAGTTTTCAATGGAAGGTCACGAAATCTCGAAACCCAATGTCATAATAAAATTTCAAATATTAAATCATACACCACTTATGAGCATATTTATCCCCTTAATTCACTTTGGTGATTTTCAGCATTTCATGAACTTATTCTCCTCCTTCACGATTCTTATGAGTTCAATGGAAGGTCACGAAATCTCGAAAAGCAATGTCATAATAAAGTTTGACATATTATGAGAATATTCATCCCTTAATTCCACTTTGGTGATTTTCAACATTTCATGAACTTATTTTCCTAGTTCTCGATTCTTATGAGTTATCGCTGTTTTCAATGGAAGGTCACGAAATCTCGAAACGCAAAGTCATAATAAAATTTCAAATATTGAAACATACAACACTTAGGAGCATATTTATCCCCTTAATTCACTTTAGTGGTTCTCAGCATTTCATGAACTTATTTTCCTAGTTCTCGATTCTTATGAGTTATCGCTGTTTTCAATGGAAGTTCACGAAATCACGAAATGCAATGTCATAATAAAATTTGAAATATTGAAACATACACCACTTGTGAGCATATTAATCCCCTTAATTCACTTTGGTGGTTTTCAACATTTGATGAACTAAGTTTCCTCCCTCTCGATTCTGATGAGTTATCGCAGTTTTCAATGGAAGGTCACGAAATCTCGAAACGCAATGTCATAATAAAATTTCAAATATTAAATCATACACCACTTATGAGCATATTTATCCCCTTAATTCACTTTGGTGATTTTCAACATTTCATGAACTTATTCTACTCCTTCACGATTCTTATGAGTTCAATGGAAGGTCACGAAATCTCGGAAAGCAATGTCATAATAAAGTTTGACATATTATGAGCATATTTATCCCCTTAATTCACTTTGGTGATTTTCAACATTTCATGAACTTATTTTCCTAGTTCTCGATTCTGATGAGTTATCGCTGTTTTCAATGGAAGGTCACGAAATCTCGAAACGCAAAGTCATAATAAAATTTCAAATATTGAAACATACAACACTTAGGAGCATATTTATCCCCTTAATTCACTTTAGTGGTTCTCAGCATTACATGAACTTATTTTCCTAGTTCTCGATTCTTATGAGTTATCGCTGTTTTCAATGGAAGTTCACGAAATCACGAAATGCAATGTCATAATAAAATTTGAAATATTGAAACATACACCACTTGTGAGCATATTAATCCCCTTAATTCACTTTGGTGGTTTTCAACATTTGATGAACTAAGTTTCCTCCCTCTCGATTCTGATGAGTTATCGCAGTTTTCAATGGAAGGTCACGAAATCTCGAAACGCAATGTCATAATAAAATTTGAAATATTAAAACATACACCACTTGTGAGCATATTAATCCCCTTAATTCACTTTGGTGGTTTTCAACATTTGATGAACTAAGTTTCCTCCCTCTCGATTCCGATGAGTTTTCGCAGTTTTCAATGGAAGGTCACGAAATCTCGAAACGCAATGTCATAATAAAATTTCAAATATTAAATCATACACCACTTATGAGCATATTTATCCCCTTAATTCACTTTATTGATTTTCAACATTTCATGAACTTATTCTCCTCCTTCACGATTCTTATGAGTTCAATGGAAGGTCACGAAATCTCGAAAAGCAATGTCATAATAAAGTTTGACCTATTATGAGCATATTTATCCCCTTAATTCACTTTGGTGATTTTCAACATTTCATGAACTTATTTTCCTAGTTCTCGATTCTTATGAGTTATCGCTGTTTTCAATGGAAGGTCACGAAATCTCGAAACGCAAAGTCATAATAAAATTTCAAATATTGAAACATACAACACTTAGGAGCATATTTATCCCCTTAATTCACTTTAGTGGTTCTCAGCATTTCATGAACTTATTTTCCCAGTTCTCGATTCTTATGAGTTATCGCAGTTTTCAATGGAAGGTCACGAAATCTCGAAACGCAATGTCATAATAAAATTTGAAATATTAAAACATACACCACTTATTAGAATATATATCCCCTTAATTCACTTTAGTGGTTCTCAGCATTTCACGAACTTATTTTCCTAGTTCTCGATTCTTATGAGTTATCGCTGTTTTTAATGGAAGGTCACGAAATCACGAAACGCAATGTCATAATAAAATTTGAAATATTAAAACATACACCACTTGTGAGCATATTAATCCCCTTAATATCACTTTGGTGGTTTTCAATATTTCATGAACTAAGTTTCCTCCCTCTCGATTCTGATGAGTTATCGCAGTTTTCAATGGAAGGTCACGAAATCTCGAAACCCAATGTCATAATAAAATTTCAAATATTAAATCATACACCACTTATGAGCATATTTATCCCCTTAATTCACTTTGGTGATTTTCAACATTTCATGAACTTATTCTCCTCCTTCACGATTCTTATGAGTTCAATGGAAGGTCACGAAATCTCGAAAAGCAATGTCATAATAAAGTTTGACATATTATGAGCATATTTATCCCCTTAATTCACTTTGGTGATTTTCAACATTTCATGAACTTATTCTCCTCCTTCATGATTCTTATGAGTTCAATGGAAGGTCACGAAATCTCGAAACGCAAAGTCATAATAAAATTTCAAATATTGAAACATACAACACTTAGGAGCATATTTATCCCCTTAATTCACTTTAGTTGTTCTCAGCATTTCATGAACTTATTTTCCTAGTTCTCGATTCTTATGAGTTATCGCTGTTTTCAATGGAAGTTCACGAAATCACGAAATGCAATGTCATAATAAAATTTGAAATATTGAAACATACACCACTTGTGAGCATATTAATCCCCTTAATTCACTTTGGTGGTTTTCAACATTTCATGAACTAAGTTTCCTCCCTCTCGATTCTGATGAGTTATCGCAGTTTTCAATGGAAGGTCACGAAATCTCGAAACGCAATGTCATAATAAAATTTGAAATATTAAAACATACACCACTTGTGAGCATATTAATCCCCTTAATTCACTTTGGTGGTTTTCAACATTTGATGAACTAAGTTTCCTCCCTCTCGATTCTGATGAGTTATCGCAGTTTTCAATGGAAGGTCACGAAATCTTGAAACGCAATGTCATAATAAAATTTCAAATATTAAATCATACACCACTTATGAGCATATTTATCCCCTTAATTCACTTTAGTGAATTTCAACATTTCATGAACTTATTATACTCCTTCACGATTCTTATGAGTTCAATGGAAGGTCACGAAATCTCGAAAAGCAATGTCATAATAAAGTTTGACATATTATGAGCATATTTATCCCCTTAATTCACTTTGGTGATTTTCAACATTTCATGAACTTATTTTCCTAGTTCTCGATTCTTATGAGTTATCGCTGTTTTCAATGGAAGGTCACGAAATCTCGAAACGCAAAGTCATAATAAAATTTCAAATATTGAAACATACAACACTTAGGAGCATATTTATCCCCTTAATTCACTGTAGTGGTTCTCAGCATTTCATGAACTTATTTTCCTAGTTCTCGATTCTTATGAGTTATTGCTGTTTTCAATGGAAGTTCACGAAATCACGAAATGCAATGTCATAATAAAATTTGAAATATTGAAACATACACCACTTGTGAGCATATTAATCCCCTTAATTCACTTTGGTGGTTTTCAACATTTGATGAACTAAGTTTCCTCCCTCTCGATTCTGATGAGTTATCGCAGTTTTCAATGGAAGGTCACGAAATCTCGAAACGCAATGTCATAATAAAATTTGAAATATTAAAACATACACCACTTGTGAGCATATTAATCCCCTTAATTCACTTTGGTGGTTTTCAACATTTGATGAACTAAGTTTCCTCCCTCTCGATTCTGATGAGTTATCGCAGTTTTCAATGGAAGGTCACGAAATCTCGAAACGCAATGTCATAATAAAATTTCAAATATTAAATCATACACCACTTATGAGCATATTTATCCCCTTAATTCACTTTGGTGATTTTCAACATTTCATGAACTTATTCTCCTCCTTCACGATTCTTATGAGTTCAATGGAAGGTCACGAAATCTCGAAAAGCAATGTCATAATAAAGTTTGACCTATTATGAGCATATTTATCCCCTTAATTCACTTTGGTGATTTTCAACATTTCATGAACTTATTTTCCTAGTTCTCGATTCTTATGAGTTATCGCTGTTTTCAATGGAAGGTCACGAAATCTCGAAACGCAAAGTCATAATAAAATTTCAAATATTGAAACATACAACACTTAGGAGCATATTTATCCCCTTAATTCACTTTAGTGGTTCTCAGCATTTCATGAACTTATTTTCCTAGTTCTCGATTCTTATGAGTTATCGCAGTTTTCAATGGAAGGTCACGAAATCTCGAAACGCAATGTCATAATAAAATTTGAAATATTAAAACATACACCACTTATTAGAATATTTATCCCCTTAATTCACTTTAGTGGTTCTCAGCATTTCACGAACTTATTTTCCTAGTTCTCGATTCTTATGAGTTATCGCTGTTTTTAATGGAAGGTCACGAAATCACGAAACGCAATGTCATAATAAAATTTGAAATATTAAAACATACACCACTTGTGAGCATATTAATCCCCTTAATATCACTTTGGTGGTTTTCAATATTTCATGAACTAAGTTTCCTCCCTCTCGATTCTGATGAGTTATCGCAGTTTTCAATGGAAGGTCACGAAATCTCGAAACGCAATGTCATAATAAAATTTGAAATATTAAAACATACACCACTTATGAGAATATTTATCCCCTTAATTCACTTTAGTGGTTCTCAGCATTTCATGAACTTATTTTCCTAGTTCTCGATTCTTATGAGTTACCGCTGTTTTCAATGGAAGTTCACGAAATCACAAAATGCAATGTCATAATAAAATTTGAAATATTAAAACATACACCACTTGTGAGCATATTAATCCCCTTAATTCACTTTGGTGGTTTTCAACATTTGATGAACTAAGTTTCCTCCCTCTCGATTCTGATGAGTTATCGCAGTTTTCAATGGAAGGTCACGAAATCTCGAAACGCAATGTCATAATAAAATTTCAAATATTAAATCATACACCACTTATGAGCATATTTATCCCCTTAATTCACTTTGGTGATTTTCAACATTTCATGAACTTATTCTACTCCTTCACGATTCTTATGAGTTCAATGGAAGGTCACGAAATCTCGAAAAGCAATGTCATAATAAAGTTTGACATATTATGAGCATATTTATCCCCTTAATTCACTTTGGTGATTTTCAACATTTCATGAACTTATTCTCCTCCTTCATGATTCTTATGAGTTCAATGGAAGGTCACGAAATCTCGAAACGCAAAGTCATAATAAAATTTCAAATATTGAAACATACAACACTTAGGAGCATATTTATCCCCTTAATTCACTTTAGTGGTTCTCAGCATTTCATGAACTTATTTTCCTAGTTCTCGATTCTTATGAGTTATCGCTGTTTTCAATGGAAGTTCACGAAATCACGAAATGCAATGTCATAATAAAATTTGAAATATTGAAACATACACCACTTGTGAGCATATTAATCCCCTTAATTCACTTTGGTGGTTTTCAACATTTCATGAACTAAGTTTCCTCCCTCTCGATTCTGATGAGTTATCGCAGTTTTCAATGGAAGGTCACGAAATCTCGAAACGCAATGTCATAATAAAATTTGAAATATTAAAACATACACCACTTGTGAGCATATTAATCCCCTTAATTCACTTTGGTGGTTTTCAACATTTGATGAACTAAGTTTCCTCCCTCTCGATTCTGATGAGTTATCGCAGTTTTCAATGGAAGGTCACAAAATCTCGAAACGCAATGTCATAATAAAATTTGAAATATTAAAACATACACCACTTATGAGCATATTTATCCCCTTAATTCACTTTAGTGGTTCTCAGCATTTCATGAACTTATTTTCCTAGTTCTCGATTCTTATGAGTTACCGCTGTTTTCAATGGAAGTTCACGAAATCACGAAATGCAATGTCATAATAAAATTTGAAATATTAAAACATACACCACTTGTGAGCATATTAATCCCCTTAATTCACTTTGGTGGTTTTCAACATTTGATGTACTTATTTTCCTCATTCTGCATCCTCATGAATCTACACTCTTTCCAAACACAGCGCTCTTACGATCTAAACGCAATGTCATAATAAAATTTCAAATATTAAATCATACACCACTTATGAGCATATTTATCCCCTTAATTCACTTTGGTGATTTTCAACATTTCATGAACTTATTCTCCTCCTTCACGATTCTTATGAGTTCAATGGAAGGTCACGAAATCTCGAAAAGCAATGTCATAATAAAGTTTGACATATTATGAGCATATTTATCCCCTTAATTCACTTTGGTGATTTTCAACATTTCATGAACTTATTCTCCTCCTTCATGATTCTTATGAGTTCAATGGAAGGTCACGAAATCTCGAAACGCAAAGTCATAATAAAATTTCAAATATTGAAACATACAACACTTAGGAGCATATTTATCCCCTTAATTCACTTTAGTGGTTCTCAGCATTTCATGAACTTATTTTCCTAGTTCTCGATTCTTATGAGTTACCGCTGTTTTCAATGGAAGTTCACGAAATCACGAAATGCAATGTCATAATAAAATTTGAAATATTGAAACATACACCACTTGTGAGCATATTAATCCCCTTAATTCACTTTGGTGGTTTTCAACATTTCATGAACTAAGTTTCCTCCCTCTCGATTCTGATGAGTTATCGCAGTTTTCAATGGAAGGTCACGAAATCTCGAAACGCAATGTCATAATTAAATTTGAAATATTAAAACATACACCACTTGTGAGCATATTAATCCCCTTAATTCACTTTGGTGGTTTTCAACATTTGATGAACTAAGTTTCCTCCCTCTCGATTCTGATGAGTTATCGAAGTTTTCAATGGAAGGTCACGAAATCTCGAAACGCAATGTCATAATAAAATTTCAAATATTAAATCATACACCACTTATGAGCATATTTATCCCCTTAATTCACTTTGGTGATTTTCAACATTTCATGAACTTATTCTACTCCTTCACGATTCTTATGAGTTCAATGGAAGGTCACGAAATCTCGAAAAGCAATGTCATAATAAAGTTTGACATATTATGAGCATATTTATCCCCTTAATTCACTTTGGTGATTTTCAACATTTCATGAACTTATTTTCCTAGTTCTCGATTCTTATGAGTTATCGCTGTTTTCAATGGAAGGTCACGAAATCTCGAAACGCAAAGTCATAATAAAATTTCAAATATTGAAACATACAACACTTAGGAGCATATTTATCCCCTTAATTCACTTTAGTGGTTCTCAGCATTTCATGAACTTATTTTCCTAGTTCTCGATTCTTATGAGTTATCGCTGTTTTCAATGGAAGTTCACGAAATCACGAAATGCAATGTCATAATAGAATTTGAAATATTGAAACATACACCACTTGTGAGCATATTAATCCCCTTAATTCACTTTGGTGGTTTTCAACATTTGATGAACTAAGTTTCCTCCCTCTCGATTCTGATGAGTTATCGCAGTTTTCAATGGAAGGTCACGAAATCTCGAAACGCAATGTCATAATAAAATTTGAAATATTAAAACATACACCACTTGTGAGCATATTAATCCCCTTAATTCACTTTGGTGGTTTTCAACATTTGATGAACTAAGTTTCCTCCCTCTCGATTCTGATGAGTTATCGCAGTTTTCAATGGAAGGTCACGAAATCTCGAAACGCAATGTCATAATAAAATTTGAAATATTAAAACATACACCACTTATGAGCATATTTATCCCCTTAATTCACTTTAGTGGTTCTCAGCATTTCATGAACTTATTTTCCTAGTTCTCGATTCTTATGAGTTACCGCTGTTTTCAATGGAAGTTCACGAAATCACGAAATGCAATGTCATAATAAAATTTGAAATATTAAAACATACACCACTTGTGAGCATATTAATCCCCTTAATTCACTTTGGTGGTTTTCAACATTTGATGAACTAAGTTTCCTCCCTCTCGATTCTGATGAGTTATCGCAGTTTTCAATGGAAGGTCACGAAATCTCGAAACGCAATGTCATAATAAAATTTCAAATATTAAATCATACACCACTTATGAGCATATTTATCCCCTTAATTCACTTTGGTGATTTTCAACATTTCATGAACTTATTCTCCTCCTTCACGATTCTTATGAGTTTCTTCTGTTTTAATGGAAGGTCACGAAATCTCGAAAAGCAATGAAATGTCATAATAAAAAGTTTGACATATTATGAGCATATTTATCCCCTTAATTCACTTTGGTGATTTTCAACATTTCATGAACTTATTCTCCTCCTTCATGATTCTTATGAGTTCAATGGAAGGTCACGAAATCTCGAAACGCAAAGTCATAATAAAATTTCAAATATTGAAACATACAACACTTAGGATCATATTTATCCCCTTAATTCACTTTAGTGGTTCTCAGCATTTCATGAACTTATTTTCCTAGTTCTCGATTCTTATGAGTTATCGCTGTTTTCAATGGAAGTTCACGAAAATCACGAAATGCAATGTCATAATAAAATTTGAAATATTGAAACATACACCACTTGTGAGCATATTAATCCCCTTTAATTCACTTTGGTGGTTTTCAACATTTCATGAACTAAGTTTCCTCCCTCTCGATTCTGATGAGTTATCGCAGTTTTCAATGGAAGGTCACGAAATCTCGAAACGCAATGTCATAATAAAATTTCAAATATTAAATCATACACCACTTATGAGCATATTTATCCCCTTAATTCACTTTGGTGATTTTCAACATTTCATGAACTTATTCTCCTCCTTCACGATTCTTATGAGTTTAATGGAAGGTCACGAAATCTCGAAAAGCAATGTCATAATAAAGTTTGACATATTATGAGCATATTTATCCCCTTAATTCACTTTGGTGATTTTCAACATTTCATGAACTTATTCTCCTCCTTCATGATTCTTATGAGTTCAATGGAAGGTCACGAAATCTCGAAACGCAAAGTCATAATAAAATTTCAAATATTGAAACATACAACACTTAGGATCATATTTATCCCCTTAATTCACTTTAGTGGTTCTCAGCATTTCATGAACTTATTTTCCTAGTTCTCGATTCTTATGAGTTATCGCTGTTTTCAATGGAAGTTCACGAAATCACGAAATGCAATGTCATAATAAAATTTGAAATATTGAAACATACACCACTTGTGAGCATATTAATCCCCTTAATTCACTTTGGTGGTTTTCAACATTTGATGAACTAAGTTTCCTCCCTCTCTCGATTCTGATGAGTTATCGCAGTTTTCAATGGAAGGTCACGAAATCTCGAAACGCAATGTCATAATAAAATTTCAAATATTAAATCATACAACACTTAGGATCATATTTATCCCCTTAATTCACTTTAGTGGTTCTCAGCATTTCATGAACTTATTTTCCTAGTTCTCGATTCTTATGAGTTACCGCTGTTTTCAATGGAAGTTCACGAAATCACGAAATGCAATGTCATAATAAAATTTGAAATATTAAAACATACACCACTTGTGAGCATATTAATCCCCTTAATTCACTTTGGTGGTTTTCAACATTTGATGAACTAAGTTTCCTCCCTCTCGATTCTGATGAGTTATCGCAGTTTTCAATGGAAGGTCACGAAATCTCGAAACGCAATGTCATAATAAAATTTCAAATATTAAATCATACACCACTTATGAGCATATTTATCCCCTTAATTCACTTTGGTGATTTTCAACATTTCATGAACTTATTCTCCTCCTTCACGATTCTTATGAGTTTAATGGAAGGTCACGAAATCTCGAAAAGCAATGTCATAATAAAGTTTGACATATTATGAGCATATTTATCCCCTTAATTCACTTTGGTGATTTTCAACATTTCATGAACTTATTCTCCTCCTTCATGATTCTTATGAGTTCAATGGAAGGTCACGAAATCTCGAAACGCAAAGTCATAATAAAATTTCAAATATTGAAACATACAACACTTAGGATCATATTTATCCCCTTAATTCACTTTAGTGGTTCTCAGCATTTCATGAACTTATTTTCCTAGTTCTCGATTCTTATGAGTTATCGCTGTTTTCAATGGAAGTTCACGAAATCACGAAATGCAATGTCATAATAAAATTTGAAATATTGAAACATACACCACTTGTGAGCATATTAATCCCCTTAATTCACTTTGGTGGTTTTCAACATTTCATGAACTAAGTTTCCTCCCTCTCGATTCTGATGAGTTATCGCAGTTTTCAATGGAAGGTCACGAAATCTCGAAACGCAATGTCATAATAAAGTTTGACATATTATGAGCATATTTATCCCCTTAATTCACTTTGGTGATTTTCAACATTTCATGAACTTATTTTCCTAGTTCTCGATTCTTATGAGTTATCGCTGTTTTCAATGGAAGGTCACGAAATCTCGAAACGCAAAGTCATAATAAAATTTCAAATATTGAAACATACAACACTTAGGAGCATATTTATCCCCTTAATTCACTTTAGTGGTTCTCAGCATTTCATGAACTTATTTTCCTAGTTCTCGATTCTTATGAGTTATCGCTGTTTTCAATGGAAGTTCACGAAATCACGAAATGCAATGTCATAATAAAATTTGAAATATTGAAACATACACCACTTGTGAGCATATTAATCCCCTTAATTCACTTTGGTGGTTTTCAACATTTGATGAACTAAGTTTCCTCCCTCTCGATTCTGATGAGTTATCGCAGTTTTCAATGGAAGGTCACGAAATCTCGAAACGCAATGTCATAATAAAATTTCAAATATTAAATCATACACCACTTATGAGCATATTTATCCCCTTAATTCACTTTGGTGATTTTCAACATTTCATGAACTTATTCTCCTCCTTCACGATTCTTATGAGTTTAATGGAAGGTCACGAAATCTCGAAAAGCAATGTCATAATAAAGTTTGACATATTATGAGCATATTTATCCCCTTAATTCACTTTGGTGATTTTCAACATTTCATGAACTTATTCTCCTCCTTCATGATTCTTATGAGTTCAATGGAAGGTCACGAAATCTCGAAACGCAAAGTCATAATAAAATTTCAAATATTGAAACATACAACACTTAGGATCATATTTATCCCCTTAATTCACTTTAGTGGTTCTCAGCATTTCATGAACTTATTTTCCTAGTTCTCGATTCTTATGAGTTATCGCTGTTTTCAATGGAAGTTCACGAAATCACAAAATGCAATGTCATAATAAAATTTGAAATATTGAAACATACACCACTTGTGAGCATATTAATCCCCTTAATTCACTTTGGTGGTTTTCAACATTTGATGAACTAAGTTTCCTCCCTCTCGATTCTGATGAGTTATCGCAGTTTTCAATGGAAGGTCACGAAATCTCGAAACGCAATGTCATAATAAAATTTCAAATATTAAATCATACAACACTTAGGATCATATTTATCCCCTTAATTCACTTTAGTGGTTCTCAGCATTTCATGAACTTATTTTCCTAGTTCTCGATTCTTATGAGTTACCGCTGTTTTCAATGGAAGTTCACGAAATCACGAAATGCAATGTCATAATAAAATTTGAAATATTGAAACATACACCACTTGTGAGCATATTAATCCCCTTAATTCACTTTGGTGGTTTTCAACATTTGATGAACTAAGTTTCCTCCCTCTCGATTCTGATGAGTTATCGCAGTTTTCAATGGAAGGTCACGAAATCTCGAAACGCAATGTCATAATAAAATTTCAAATATTAAATCATACACCACTTATGAGCATATTTATCCCCTTAATTCACTTTGGTGATTTTCAACATTTCATGAACTTATTCTCCTCCTTCACGATTCTTATGAGTTTAATGGAAGGTCACGAAATCTCGAAAAGCAATGTCATAATAAAGTTTGACATATTATGAGCATATTTATCCCCTTAATTCACTTTGGTGATTTTCAACATTTCATGAACTTATTCTCCTCCTTCATGATTCTTATGAGTTCAATGGAAGGTCACGAAATCTCGAAACGCAAAGTCATAATAAAATTTCAAATATTGAAACATACAACACTTAGGATCATATTTATCCCCTTAATTCACTTTAGTGGTTCTCAGCATTTCATGAACTTATTTTCCTAGTTCTCGATTCTTATGAGTTATCGCTGTTTTCAATGGAAGTTCACGAAATCACGAAATGCAATGTCATAATAAAATTTGAAATATTGAAACATACACCACTTGTGAGCATATTAATCCCCTTAATTCACTTTGGTGGTTTTCAACATTTCATGAACTAAGTTTCCTCCCTCTCGATTCTGATGAGTTATCGCAGTTTTCAATGGAAGGTCACGAAATCTCGAAAAGCAATGTCATAATAAAGTTTGACATATTATGAGCATATTTATCCCCTTAATTCACTTTGGTGATTTTCAACATTTCATGAACTTATTTTCCTAGTTCTCGATTCTTATGAGTTATCGCTGTTTTCAATGGAAGGTCACGAAATCTCGAAACGCAAAGTCATAATAAAATTTCAAATATTGAAACATACAACACTTAGGAGCATATTTATCCCCTTAATTCACTTTAGTGGTTCTCAGCATTTCATGAACTTATTTTCCTAGTTCTCGATTCTTATGAGTTATCGCTGTTTTCAATGGAAGTTCACGAAATCACGAAATGCAATGTCATAATAAAATTTGAAATATTGAAACATACACCACTTGTGAGCATATTAATCCCCTTAATTCACTTTGGTGGTTTTCAACATTTGATGAACTAAGTTTCCTCCCTCTCGATTCTGATGAGTTATCGCAGTTTTCAATGGAAGGTCACGAAATCTCGAAACGCAATGTCATAATAAAATTTCAAATATTAAATCATACACCACTTATGAGCATATTTATCCCCTTAATTCACTTTGGTGATTTTCAACATTTCATGAACTTATTCTCCTCCTTCACGATTCTTATGAGTTTAATGGAAGGTCACGAAATCTCGAAAAGCAATGTCATAATAAAGTTTGACATATTATGAGCATATTTATCCCCTTAATTCACTTTGGTGATTTTCAACATTTCATGAACTTATTCTCCTCCTTCATGATTCTTATGAGTTCAATGGAAGGTCACGAAATCTCGAAACGCAAAGTCATAATAAAATTTCAAATATTGAAACATACAACACTTAGGATCATATTTATCCCCTTAATTCACTTTAGTGGTTCTCAGCATTTCATGAACTTATTTTCCTAGTTCTCGATTCTTATGAGTTATCGCTGTTTTCAATGGAAGTTCACGAAATCACGAAATGCAATGTCATAATAAAATTTGAAATATTGAAACATACACCACTTGTGAGCATATTAATCCCCTTAATTCACTTTGGTGGTTTTCAACATTTGATGAACTAAGTTTCCTCCCTCTCGATTCTGATGAGTTATCGCAGTTTTCAATGGAAGGTCACGAAATCTCGAAACGCAATGTCATAATAAAATTTCAAATATTAAATCATACAACACTTAGGATCATATTTATCCCCTTAATTCACTTTAGTGGTTCTCAGCATTTCATGAACTTATTTTCCTAGTTCTCGATTCTTATGAGTTACCGCTGTTTTCAATGGAAGTTCACGAAATCACGAAATGCAATGTCATAATAAAATTTGAAATATTAAAACATACACCACTTGTGAGCATATTAATCCCCTTAATTCACTTTGGTGGTTTTCAACATTTGATGAACTAAGTTTTCCTCCCTCTCGATTCTGATGAGTTATCGCAGTTTTCAATGGAAGGTCACGAAATCTCGAAACGCAATGTCATAATAAAATTTCAAATATTAAATCATACACCACTTATGAGCATATTTATCCCCTTAATTCACTTTGGTGATTTTCAACATTTCATGAACTTATTCTCCTCCTTCACGATTCTTATGAGTTTAATGGAAGGTCACGAAATCTCGAAAAGCAATGTCATAATAAAGTTTGACATATTATGAGCATATTTATCCCCTTAATTCACTTTGGTGATTTTCAACATTTCATGAACTTATTCTCCTCCTTCATGATTCTTATGAGTTCAATGGAAGGTCACGAAATCTCGAAACGCAAAGTCATAATAAAATTTCAAATATTGAAACATACAACACTTAGGATCATATTTATCCCCTTAATTCACTTTAGTGGTTCTCAGCATTTCATGAACTTATTTTCCTAGTTCTCGATTCTTATGAGTTATCGCTGTTTTCAATGGAAGTTCACGAAATCACGAAATGCAATGTCATAATAAAATTTGAAATATTGAAACATACACCACTTGTGAGCATATTAATCCCCTTAATTCACTTTGGTGGTTTTCAACATTTCATGAACTAAGTTTCCTCCCTCTCGATTCTGATGAGTTATCGCAGTTTTCAATTGAAGGTCACACAATCTCGAAACACAATGACATTATATACTTTCACATAGTATGAGCATATTTATCCCCTTAATTCACTTTGGTGATTTTCAGCATTTCATGAACTTATTTTCCTAGTTCTCGATTCTTATGAGTTATCGCTGTTTTCAATGGAAGGTCACGAAATCTCGAAACGCAAAGTCATAATAAAATTTCAAATATTGAAACATACAACACTTAGGAGCATATTTATCCCCTTAATTCACTTTAGTGGTTCTCAGCATTTCATGAACTTATTTTCCTAGTTCTCGATTCTTATGAGTTATCGCTGTTTTCAATGGAAGTTCACGAAATCACGAAATGCAATGTCATAATAAAATTTGAAATATTGAAACATACACCACTTGTGAGCATATTAATCCCCTTAATTCACTTTGGTGGTTTTCAACATTTGATGAACTAAGTTTCCTCCCTCTCGATTCTGATGAGTTATCGCAGTTTTCAATGGAAGGTCACGAAATCTCGAAACGCAATGTCATAATAAAATTTGAAATATTAAAACATACACCACTTGTGAGCATATTAATCCCCTTAATTCACTTTGGTGGTTTTCAACATTTGATGAACTAAGTTTCCTCCCTCTCGATTCTGATGAGTTATCGCAGTTTTCAATGGAAGGTCACGAAATCTCGAAACGCAATGTCATAATAAAATTTCAAATATTAAATCATACACCACTTATGAGCATATTTATCCCCTTAATTCACTTTATTGATTTTCAACATTTCATGAACTTATTCTCCTCCTTCACGATTCTTATGAGTTCAATGGAAGGTCACGAAATCTCGAAAAGCAATGTCATAATAAAGTTTGACCTATTATGAGCATATTTATCCCCTTAATTCACTTTGGTGATTTTCAACATTTCAGGAACTTATTTTCCTAGTTCTCGATTCTTATGAGTTATCGCTGTTTTCAATGGAAGGTCACGAAATCTCGAAACGCAAAGTCATAATAAAATTTCAAATATTGAAACATACAACACTTAGGAGCATATTTATCCCCTTAATTCACTTTAGTGGTTCTCAGCATTTCATGAACTTATTTTCCTAGTTCTCGATTCTTATGAGTTATCGCAGTTTTCAATGGAAGGTCACGAAATCTCGAAACGCAATGTCATAATAAAATTTGAAATATTAAAACATACACCACTTATTAGAATATTTATCCCCTTAATTCACTTTAGTGGTTCTCAGCATTTCACGAACTTATTTTCCTAGTTCTCGATTCTTATGAGTTATCGCTGTTTTTAATGGAAGGTCACGAAATCACGAAACGCAATGTCATAATAAAATTTGAAATATTAAAACATACACCACTTGTGAGCATATTAATCCCCTTAATATCACTTTGGTGGTTTTCAATATTTCATGAACTAAGTTTCCTCCCTCTCGATTCTGATGAGTTATCGCAGTTTTCAATGGAAGGTCACGAAATCTCGAAACGCAATGTCATAATAAAATTTGAAATATTAAAACATACACCACTTATGAGAATATTTATCCCCTTAATTCACTTTAGTGGTTCTTAGCATTTCATGAACTTATTTTCCTAGTTCTCGATTCTTATGAGTTACCGCTGTTTTCAATGGAAGTTCACGAAATCACGAAATGCAATGTCATAATAAAATTTGAAATATTAAAACATACACCACTTGTGAGCATATTAATCCCCTTAATTCACTTTGGTGGTTTTCAACATTTGATGAACTAAGTTTCCTCCCTCTCGCTTCTGATGAGTTATCGCAGTTTTCAATGGAAGGTCACGAAATCTCGAAACGCAATGTCATAATAAAATTTCAAATATTAAATCATACACCACTTATGAGCATATTTATCCCCTTAATTCACTTTGGTGATTTTCAACATTTCATGAACTTATTCTCCTCCTTCACGATTCTTATGAGTTCAATGGAAGGTCACGAAATCTCGAAAAGCAATGTCATAATAAAGTTTGAAATATTATGAGCATATTTATCCCCTTAATTCACTTTGGTGATTTTCAACATTTCATGAACTTATTCTCCTCCTTCATGATTCTTATGAGTTCAATGGAAGGTCACGAAATCTCGAAACGCAAAGTCATAATAAAATTTCAAATATTGAAACATACAACACTTAGGAGCATATTTATCCCCTTAATTCACTTTAGTGGTTCTCAGCATTTCATGAACTTATTTTCCTAGTTCTCGATTCTTATGAGTTATCGCTATTTTCAATGGAAGTTCACGAAATCACGAAATGCAATGTCATAATAAAATTTGAAATATTGAAACATACACCACTTGTGAGCATATTAATCCCCTTAATTCACTTTGGTGGTTTTCAACATTTGATGAACTAAGTTTCCTCCCTCCCGATTCTGATGAGTTATCGCAGTTTTCAATGGAAGGTCACGAAATCTCGAAACGCAATGTCATAATAAAATTTGAAATATTAAAACATACACCACTTGTGAGCATATTAATCCCCTTAATTCACTTTGGTGGTTTTCAACATTTGATGAACTAAGTTTCCTCCCTCTCGATTCTGATGAGTTATCGCAGTTTTCAATGGAAGGTCACGAAATCTCGAAACGCAATGTCATAATAAAATTTGAAATATTAAAACATACACCACTTATGAGCATATTTATCCCCTTAATTCACTTTGGTGATTTTCAACATTTCATGAACTTATTCTCCTCCTTCACGATTCTTATGAGTTCAATGGAAGGTCACGAAATCTCGAAAAGCAATGTCATAATAAAGTTTGACATATTATGAGCATATTTATCCCCTTAATTCACTTTGGTGATTTTCAACATTTCATGAACTTATTCTCCTCCTTCATGATTCTTATGAATTCAATGGAAGGTCACGAAATCTCGAAACGCAAAGTCATAATAAAATTTCAAATATTGATACATACAACACTTAGGAGCATATTTATCCCCTTAATTCACTTTAGTGGTTCTCAGCATTTCATGAACTTATTTTCCTAGTTCTCGATTCTTATGAGTTATCGCTGTTTTCAATGGAAGTTCACGAAATCACGTAAATGCAATGTCATAATAAAATTTGAAATATTGAAACATACACCACTTGTGAGCATATTAATCCCCTTAATTACTTTGGTGGTTTTCAACATTTCATGAACTAAGTTTCCTCCCTCTGATTCTAGATGCAACGTTATCGCAGTTTTCAATGGAAGGTCACGAGAATCTCGAAACGCAATGTCATAATAAAATTTGAAATATTAAAACATACACCACTTGTGAGCATATTAGTCCCCTTAATTCACTTTGGGTGGTTTTCAACATTTGATGAACTGGAAGTTTCCTCCCTCTCGATTCTGATGAGGTTATCGCAGTTTTCAATGGAAGGTCACGAAATCTAAACTGCCAATGTCATAATAAAATTTTAAATATTAAATCATACACTGCACTTTATGAGCATATTTATATCCCTCTTAATTCACTTTGGTGATTTTCAAGCATTTCATGAACTTATTCTTACCTCCTTCACGATTCTTACATGAGTTCAATTTGGAAGGTCACGAAATCTCGAAAGCAATGTCATAACAATAAAGTTTGACATATTATGAGCATATTTATCCCCTTAATTCCTAACTTTGGTGATTTTCAACATTTCATTGAACTTATTTTCCCTAGTTCACATGATTCTGATGAGTTATCGCTGTTTTCAATGGAAGGTCACCGAGAGAATCTCGGAAACGCATAAGTCATAATAAAATTTCAAATATTGAAACATACAACACTTAGGAGCATATTTATCCCCTTAATTCACTTTAGTGGTTCTCAGCATTACATGAACTTATTTTCACTAGTTCTCGATTCTTATGAGTTATCGCTGTTTTCAATGGAAGTTCACGTTTAAATCACGAAATGCAATGCTTCATAATAAAATTTGAAATATTGAAACATACACCACTTGTGAGCATCATTAATCCCCTTAATTCACTTTGGTGGTTTTCAACATGTTGATGAACTATAAGTTTCCTCCCTCTCGATTCTGATGAGTTATCGCAGAGTTTTCAATGGAAGGTCACGAAATCCGCCGAAACGCAATGTCATAATAAAAATTTGAAATATTCTAAAACATACACCACTTGTGAGCATATTAATCCCCTTAATTCACTTTGGTGGTTTTCAACATTTGATGAACTAAGTTTCCTCCTCTCCCGATTCGATGAGAGTTATCGCAGCTTTTCAATGGAAGGTCACGAAATCTCGAAACGCAATGTCATAATAAAATTTCAAATATTAAATCATACACCAACTTATGAGCATATTTATCCCCTTAATTCCACTTTGGTGATTTTCAACATTTCATGAACTTATTCTCCTCCTTCACGATTCTTAATGAGTTCGCAATGGAAGGTCACGAAATCTCGAAAAGCAATGTCATAATAAAGTTTGACCTATTATGAGGCATATTTATCCCCTATAATTCACTTTGGTGATTTTCAACATTTCATGAACTTATTTTCCTAGCATTCTCGATTCTTATGAGTTATCGCTGTTTTCAATGGAAGGTCACTTCTAAATCTCGAAACGCAAAGTCATAATAAAATTTCAAATATAAATGAAACTTACAACACTTAGGAGCATATTTATCCCCTTAATTCACTTTAGTGGTTCTCAGCATTTCATAGAACTTATTTTCCTAGTTCTCGATTCTTATGGAAGGTTATCGCAGTTTTCAATGGAAGGTCACGAAATCTCGAAACGCAATGTCATGCAATAAAATTTGAAATATTAAAACATACACCACTTATTCAGAATACCTATATCTACCCTTAATTCACTTTAGTGGTTCTCAGCATTTCATGAAGCTAAGTTTTCCTCCCTCTCGATTCTGATGAGTTATCGCAGTTTTTTCAATTGAAGGTCACGAAATCTCGAAACGCTTTAATGTCATAATAAAATTTGAAATATTAAAACATATACACCACTTGTGAGCATATTACTATCCTCTTAATTCACTTTGGTGGTTTTCAACATTTGATGAACTAAGTTTCCCTCCTCTCTCGATTCTGATGAGTTATCGCAGTTTTCAATGGAAGGTCACAGAAAATCTCGAAACGCAATGTCATAATAAAATTTGAAATATTAAAAACATACAACTCACTTATGAGCATATTTATCCCCTTAATTCACTTTGGTGATTTTCAACATTTCATGAACTTATTCTCCTCCTTCACGATTCTCTGCATGAAGTTCAATGGAAGGTCACGAAATCTCGAAAAGCAATGTCATAATAAAGTTTGACTATATTATGAGCATATTTATCCCTTAATTCACTTTGGTGATTTTCAACATTTCATGAACTTATTCTCCTCCTTCATGATTCTGGTGAATTCAATGGAAGGTCACGAAATCTCGAAAACGCAAAGTCATAATAAAATTTCAAATATTGATACATACAACACTTAGGAGCATATTTTATCCCCTTAATTCACTTTTTAGTGGTTCTCAGCATTTCATGAACTTATTTTCCTAGTTCTCGATTCTTATGAGTTATCGCTGTTTTCAATGGAAGTTCACGAAATCACGAAATGCAATGTCATAATAAAATTTGAAATATTGAAACATACACCACTTGTGAGCATATTAATCCCCTTAATTCACTTTGGTGGTTTTCAACATTTTATGAACTAAGTTTCCTCCCTCTCGATTCTGATGAGTTATCGCAGTTTTCAATGGAAGGTCACGAAATCCTCGAAACGCAATGTCATAATAAAATTTGAAATATTAAAACATACACCACTTGTGAGCATATTAGTCCCCTTAATTCACTTTGGTGGTTTTCAACATTTGATGAACTAAGTTTCCTCCCTCTCGATTCTGATGAGTTATCGCAGTTTTCAATGGAAGGTCACGAAATCTCGAAACGCAATGTCATAATAAAATTTCAAATATTAAATCATACACCACTTATGAGCATATTTATCCCCTTAATTCACTTTGGTGATTTTCAACATTTCATGAACTTATTCTACTCCTTCACGATTCTTATGTAGTTCAATGGAAGGTCACGAAATCTCTGGGAGGAAAGCAATGTCATAATAAAGTTTGACATATTATGAGCATATTTATCCCCTTAATTCACTTTGGTGATTTTCAACATTTCATGAACTTATTTTCCTAGTTCATGATTCGATGAGTTATCAGCTGTTTTCAATGGAAGGTCACGAAATCTCGAAACGCAAAGTCATAATAAAATTTCAAATATTGAAACATACAACACTTAGGAGCATATTTATCCCCTTAATTCACTTTAGTGGTTCTCAGCATTACATGAACTTATTTTCCTAGTTCTCGATTCTTATGAGTTATCGCTGTTTTCAATGGAAGTTCACGAAATCTACGAAATGCAATGTCATAATAAAATTTGAAATATTGAAACATACACCACTTGTGAGCATATTAATCCCCTTAATTCACTTTGGTGGTTTTCAACATTTGATGAACTAAGTTTCCTCCCTCTCGATTCTGATGAGTTATCGCAGCTTTTCAATGGAAGGTCACGAAATCTCGAAGCTTGCCAATGTCATAATAAAATTTGAAATATTAAAACATACACCACTTGTGAGCATATTAATCCCCCTTAATTCACTTTGGTGGTTTTCAACATTTGATGAACTAAGATTTCCTCCCTCTCGATTCTGATGAGTTATCGCAGCTTTTCAATGGAAGAGTCCACCCAAGGAAATCTCGGAACGCAATGTCATAATAAAATTTCAAATATTAAATCATACACCACTTATGAGCATATTTATCCCCTTAATTCACTTTGGTGGATTTTCAACATTTCATGAACTTATTCTCCTCCTTCACGATTCTTATGAGAGTTCAGTGGAAGCGTCACGAAATCTCGAAAGCAATGTCATAATAAAGTTTGACCTATTATGAGCATATTGTATTGCACCCTCTTTAATTCACTTTGGTGATTTTCAACATTCTCATGAACTTATTTTTCCTAGTTCTCGATTCTTATGAGTTGTATCGCTGTTTTCTAATGGAAGGTCACGAAATCTCGAAACGCATACAAAGTCATAATAAAATTTCAAAATATTGAAACATACAACACTTAGGAGCATATTTATCCCTTAATTCACTTTAGTGGTTCGCAGCATTTCATGAACTTATTTTCCTAGTTCTCGATCTCTTAGTGAGTTATCGCAGTTTTCAATGTGTACCAAGGTCACGAAATCTTCGAAACGCAATGTCATAATAAAATTTGAAATATTAAAACAATACACCACTTATTAGAATATATATCCCCTTAATTCCACTTTAGTGGTTCCTGGGCATTTCCACGAACTTTATTTTCCTAGTTCTCGATTCTTAGTGAGTTATCGCTGTTTTTAATGGAAGGGTCACGCTTAAATCACGAAACGCAATGTCATAATAAAATTTGAAATATTATTAAAACATACACCACTTGTGAGCATATTAATCCCCTTAATATCACTTTGGTGGTTTTCAATATTTCATGAACTAAGTTTCACTCCCTCTCGATTCTGATGAGTTATCGCAGTTTTCAATGGAAGGTCACGAAATCTCGAAATGCAATGTCATAATAAAATTTGAAATATTAAAACATACACCACTGTATGAGAATATTTATCCCCTTAATTCACTTTAGTGGTTCTCAAAGGCATTTCATGAACTTATTTTCCTAGTTCTCGATTCCTTCATGGAAGAGTTACCGCTGTTTTCAATGGAAGTTCAACGATAAATCACGAAATGCAATGTCACTTAATAAAATTTGAAATATTAAAACATACACCACTTGTGAGCATATTAATCCCCTTAATTTCACTTTGGTGGTTTTCAACATTTGATGAACTAAGTTTCCTCCCTCTCGATTCTGATGAGTTATCGCAGTTTTCAATGGAAAGGTCACGAAATCTCGGAAACCCAATGTCATAATAAAATTTCAAATATTAAATCATACACACCACTTATGAGCATATTTATCCCCTTAATTCACTTTGGTGATTTTCAACATTTCATGAACATATTCTGTCACTCCTTCACGATTCTTATGAGTTCAATGGAAGGTCACGAAATCTCGAAAAGCAATGTCATAATAAAGTTTGACATATTATGAGCATATTTATCCCCTTAATTCACTTTGGTGATTTTCAACATTTCATGAACTTATTCTCCTCCTTCATGATTCTTATGAGTTCAATGGAAGGTGCACGAAATCTCGAAACGTTAAAAGTCATAATAAAATTTCAAATATTGAAACATACAACACTTAGGAGCATATTTATCCCCTTAATTCACTTTAGTGGTTCTCAGCATTTCATGAACTTATTTTCCTAGTTCTCGATTCTTATGAGTTATCGCTTAATTTCAATGGAAGTTCACGAAATCACGAAATGCAATGTCATAATAAAATTTGAAATATTGAAACATACACCACTTGTGAGCATATTAATCCCCTTAATTCACTTTGGTGGTTTTCAACATTTGATGAACTAAGTTTCCTCCCTCTCGATTCCGATGAGTTATCGCAGTTTTCAATGGAAGGTCAGCCGAAATCTCGAAACGCAATGTCATAATAAAATTTGAAATATTAAAACATACACCACTTGTGAGCATATTAATCCCCTTAATTCACTTTGGTGGTTTTCAACATTTGATGAACTAAGTTTCCTCCTCTCGATTACGATGAGTTATCGAAGTTTTCAATGGAAGGTCACGAAATCTCGAAACGCAATGTCATAATAAAATTTCAAATATTAAATCATACACCACTTATGAGCATATTTATCCTCCCTTAATTCACTTTGGTGATTTTCAACATTTCATGAACTTATTACATACTCCTTCACGATTCTTATGAGTCTAATGGAAGGTCACGACAAATCTCGAAAAGCAATGTCATAATAAAGTTTGACATATTATGAGCATATTTATCCCCTTAATTCACTTTGGTGATTTTCAACATTTCATGAACTTATTTTCCTAGTTCTCGATTCTTATGAGTTATCGCTGTTTTCAATGGAAGGTCACGAAATCTCGAAACGCAAAAGTCATAATAAAATTTCAAATATTGAAACATACAACACTTAGGAGCATATTTATCCCCTCTTTAATTCACTTTAGTGCTTCTCAGCATTCTCATGAACTTATTTTCCTAGTTCTCGATTCTTATGAGTTATCGCTGTTTTCAATGGAAGTTCACATGAAATCCACAGAAATGCAATGTCATAATAAAATTCTGAAATATTGAAACATACACCACTTGTGAGCATATTAATCCCCTTAATTCACTTTGGTGGTTTTCAACATTTCATGAACTAAGTTTCCCTCCCTCTCGATTCTGATGAGTTATCGCAGTTTTCAATGGAAGGTCACGAAATCTCAAACGCAATGTCATAATAAAATTTGAAATATTAAAACATACACCACTTGTGAGCATATTAATCCCCTTAATTCACTTTGGTGGTTTTCAACATTTGATGAACTAAGTTTCCTCCCTCTCGATTCTGATGAGTTATCGCAGTTTTCAATGGAAGGTCACGAAATCTCGAAACGCAATGTCATAATAAAATTTGAAATATTAAAACACATACACCACTTATGAGCATATTTATCCCCTTAATTCACTTTGGTGATTTTCAACATTTCAAGTGAACTTATTCTCCTCCTTCACGATTCTTATGAGTTCAATGGAAGGTCACGCGAAATCTCGAAAAGCAATGTCATAATAAAGTTTGACCTATTATGAGCATATTTATCCCCTTAATTCACTTTGGTGATTTTCAACATTTCATGAACTTATTTTCCTAGTTCTCGATTCTTATGAGTTATCGCTGTTTTCAATGGAAGGTCACGGAAATCTCGAAACGCAAAGTCATAATAAAATTTCAAATATTGAAACATACAACACTTAGGAGCATATTTATCCCCTTAATTCACTTTAGTGGTTCTCAGCATTTCATGAACTTATGCTTTTCCTAGTTCTCGATTCTTATGAGTTATCGCAGTTTTCAATGGAATGTCACGAAATCTTGAAACGCAATGTCATAATAAAATTTGAAATATTAAAACATACACCACTTATTAGAATATTTATCCCCTTAATTCACTTTAGTGGTTCTCAGCATTTCACAGACTTATTTTTTCCTAGTTCTCGCAATTCTTATGACTTATCGCTGTTTTTAATGGAAGGTCACGAAATCACGAGAGACGCAATGTCATAATAAAATTTGAAATATTAAAACATACACCACTTGTGAGCATATTAATCCCCTTAATATCACTTTGGTGGTTTTCAATATATTTCATGAACTAAGTTTCCTCCCTCTCTCGATTACGAGGAGTTATCGCGAGTTTTCAATGGAAGGTCACGAAATCTCAAGACGCAATGTCATAATAAAATTTGAAATATTAAAACATACACCACTTATGAGAATATTTATCCCCTTAATTCACTTTAGTGGTTCTCAGCATTTCATGAACTTATTTTCCTAGTTCTCGATTCTTACCAAGGTTACCGCTGTTTTCAATGGAAGTTTACGAAATCACGAAATGCAATGTCATAATAAAATTTGAAATATTAAAACATATACACCACTTGTGAGCATATTAAATCCCCTTAATTCACTTTGGTGGTTTTCAACATTTGATGAACTAAGTTTCCTCCCTCTCGATTCTGATGAGTTATCGCAGTTTTCAATGGAAGGTCACGAAATCTCGAAACGCAATGTCATAATAAAATTTCAAATATTAAATCATACACCACTTATGAGCATATTTATCCCCTTAATTCACTTTGGTGATTTTCAACATTTCATGAACTTATTCTACTCCTTCACGATTCTTGTAAGGTTCAATGGAAGGTCACGAAATCTCGAAAAGCAATGTCATAATAAAGTTTGACATATTATGAGCATATTTATCCCCTTAATTCACTTTGGTGATTTTAAACATTTCATGAACTTATTCTCCTCCTTCATGATTCTTATGAGTTCAATGGAAGGTCACGAAATCTCGAAACGCATAAAGTCATAATAAAATTTCAAATATTGAAACATACATACTTAGGAGCATATTTATCCCCTTAATTCCACTTTAGTGGTTCTCAGCATTTCTTGAACTTTATTTTCCTAGTTCTCGATTCTTATGAGTTATCGCTGTTTTCAATGGAAGTTCACGAAATCACGAAAATGCAATGTCATAATAAAATTTGAAATATTGAAACATACACCACTTGTGAGCATATTAATCCCCTTAATTCCCTTTGTGGTGGTTTTCAACATTTCATGAACTAAATTTCCTCCCTCTCGATTCTGATGAGTTATCGCAGTTTTCAATGGAAGGTCACGCGAAATCTCGAAACGCAATGTCATAATAAAATTTGAAATATTAAAACATACACCACTTGTGAGCATATTAATCCCCTTAATTCACTTTGGTGGTTTTCAACATTTGATGAACTAAGTTTCCTCCCTCTCGATTCTGATGAGTTATCGAAGTTTTCAATGGAAGGTCACGAAATCTCGAAACGCAATGTCATAATAAAATTTCAAATATTAAATCATACACCACTTAGGAGCATATTTATCCCCTTAATTCACTTTAGTGATTTTCAACATTTCATGAACTTATTCTACTCCTTCACGATTCTTATGAGTTCAATGGAAGGTCACGAAATCTCGAAAAGCAATGTCATAATAAAGTTTGACATATTATGAGCATATTTATCCACTTAATTCACTTTGGTGATTTTCAACATTTCATGAACTTATTTTCCTAGTTCTTGATTCTTATGAGTTATCGCTGTTTTCAATGGAAGGTCACGAAATCTCGAAACGCAAAGTCATAATAAAATTTCAAATATTGAAACATACAACACTTAGGAGCATATTAATCCCCTTAATTCACTTTGGTGGTTTTCAGCATTTGATGAACTAAGTTTCCTAGTTCTCGATTCTTATGAGTTATCGCAGTTTTCAATGGAAGTTCACGAAATCACGAAACGCAATGTCATAATAGAATTTGAAATATTGAAACATACACCACTTGTGAGCATATTAATCCCCTTAATTCACTTTGGTGGTTTTCAACATTTGGTGAACTAAGTTTCCTCCCTCTCGATTCTGATGAGTTATCGCAGTTTTCAATGGAAGGTCACGAAATCTCGAAACGCAATGTCATAATAAAATTTGAAATATTAAAACATACACCACTTATGAGCATATTTATCCCCTTAATTCACTTTAGTGGTTCTCAGCATTTCATGAACTTATTTTCCTAGTTCTCGATTCTTATGAGTTACCGCTGTTTTCAATGGAAGTTCACGAAATCACGAAATGCAATGTCATAATAAAATTTGAAATATTAAAACATACACCACTTGTGAGCATATTAAATCATAATTCACTTTGGTGGTTTTTGACATTTTGATGAACTAAAGTTTCCTCCCTCTCGATTCTGATGAGTTATCGCGGTTTTTTCAATGGAGAGGTCACGAAATCTCGAAACGCAATGTCATAATAAAATTTCAAATATTAAATCATACACCACTTATGAGCATATTTATCCCCTTAATTCACTTTGGTGATTTTCAACATTTCATGAACTTATTCTCCTCCTTCACGATTCTTATGAGTTCAATGGAAGGTCACGAAATCTCGAAAAGCAATGTCATAATAAAGTTTGACATATTATGAGCATATTTATCCCCTTAATTCACTTTGGTGATTTTCAACATTTCATGAACTTATTCTCCTCCTTCATGATTCTTATGAGTTCAATGGAAGGTCACGAAATCTCGAAACGCAAAGTCATAATAAAATTTCAAATATTGAAACATACAACACTTAGGAGCATATTTATCCCCTTAATTCACTTTAGTGGTTCTCAGCATTTCATGAACTTATTTTCCTAGTTCTCGATTCTTATGAGTTATCGCTGTTTTCAATGGAAGTTCACGAAATCACGAAATGCAATGTCATAATAAAATTTGAAATATTGAAACATACACCACTTGTGAGCATATTAATCCCCTTAATTCACTTTGGTGGTTTTCAACATTTCATGAACTAAGTTTCCTCCCTCTCGATTCTGATGAGTTATCGCAGTTTTCAATGGAAGGTCACGAAATCTCGAAACGCAATGTCATAATAAAATTTGAAATATTAAAACATACACCACTTGTGAGCATATTAATCCCCTTAATTCACTTTGGTGGTTTTCAACATTTGATGAACTTAGTTTCCTCCCTCTCGATTCTGATGAGTTATCGCAGTTTTCAATGGAAGGTCACGAAATCTCGAAACGCAATGTCATAATAAAATTTCAAATATTAAATCATACACCACTTATGAGCATATTTATCCCCTTAATTCACTTTGGTGATTTTCAACATTTCATGAACTTATTCTCCTCCTTCACGATTCTTATGAGTTCAATGGAAGGTCACGAAATCTCGAAAAGCAATGTCATAATAAAGTTTGACATATTATGAGCATATTTATCCCCTTAATTCACTTTGGTGATTTTCAACATTTCATGAACTTATTTTCCTAGTTCTCGATTCTTATGAGTTATCGCTGTTTTCAATGGAAGGTCACGAAATCTCGAAACGCAAAGTCATAATAAAATTTCAAATATTGAAACATACAACACTTAGGAGCATATTTATCCCCTTAATTCACTTTAGTGGTTCTCAGCATTTCATGAACTTATTTTCCTAGTTCTCGATTCTTATGAGTTATCGCTGTTTTCAATGGAAGTTCACGAAATCACGAAATGCAATGTCATAATAAAATTTGAAATATTGAAACATACACCACTTGTGAGCATATTAATCCCCTTAATTCACTTTGGTGGTTTTCAACATTTCATGAACTAAGTTTCCTCCCTCTCGATTCTGATGAGTTATCGCAGTTTTCAATGGAAGGTCACGAAATCTCGAAACGCAATGTCATAATAAAATTTGAAATATTAAATCATCCACCACTTATGAGCATATTTATCCCTTTAATTCACTTTGGTGATTTTCAACATTTCATGAACTTATTCTCCTCCTTCACGATTCTTATGAGTTCAATGGAAGGTCACGAAATCTCGAAACGCAATGTCATAATAAAATTTGAAATATTAAAACATACACCACTTGTGAGCATATTAATCCCCTTATTTTTCTTTTTTTAATGTTACGGTTTCCTCAAAGATCTATACTCTTTCTCTACTCGAAGAAGTTATGATCGTTTTCAATGGAAGGTCACGAAATCTCGAAACGCAATGTCATAATAAAATTTCAAATATTAAATCATACACCACTTATGAGCATATTTATCCCCTTAATTCACTTTGGTGATTTTCAACATTTCATGAACTTATTGTCTTCATTCCCGAGTCTTATGTGTTATTAGAAAAGTCACGAAATCTCGAAAAGCAATGTCATAATAAAATTTGAAATATTAAAACATACACCACTTGTGAGCATATTAATCCCCTTAATTCACTTTGGTGGTTTTCAATATTTCATGAACTAAGTTTCCTCCCTCTCGATTCTGATGAGTTATCGCAGTTTTCAATGGAAGGTCACGAAATCTCGAAACGCAATGTCATAATAAAATTTCAAATATTAAATCATACACCACTTATGAGCATATTTATCCCCTTAATTCACTTTAGTGGTTCTCAGCATTTCATGAACTTATTTTCCTAGTTCTCGATTCTTATGAGTTATCGCTGTTTTCAATGGAAGTTCACGAAATCACGAAATGCAATGTCATAATAAAATTTGAAATATTACATCATACACCACTTTTTATCTAATGAATCGCCTTCATCCGCGTTCTACGCTCTCTCCCTACACGGAGCTCTTCTGCCCTCCTCTCGATTCTGATGAGTTATCGCAGTTTTCAATGGAAGGTCACGAAATCTCGAAACGCAATGTCATAATAAAATTTGAAATATTAAAACATACACCATTTATGAGCATATTTATCCCCTTAATTCACTTTAGTGGTTCTCAGCATTTCATGAACTTATTTTCCTAGTTCTCAAGTGTGATGAGTAATCACTGAGTGTAATGCTCGTTGACGACATCACGATATGCAATATCATAATTAAATTTGAAATATTAAAACATACACCACTCGTGAGCATATTAATACCCTTAATTCACTTTGGTGGTTTTCAATATTTCATGAACTAAGTTTCCTCCCTCTCGATTCTGATGAGTTATCACAGTTTTCAATGGAAGGTCACGAAATCTCGAAACGCAATGTCATAATAAAATTTGAAATATTAAAACATACACCACTTATGAGCATATTTATCCCCTTAATTCACTTTAGTGGTTCTCAGCATTTCATGAACTTATTTTCCTAGTTCTCGATTCTTATGAGATACCGCTGTTTTCAATGGAAGTTCACGAAATCACGAAATGCAATGTCATAATAAAATTTGAAATATTAAAACATACACCACTTGTGAGCATATTAATCCCCTTAATTCACTTTGGTGGTTTTCAACATTTGATGAACTAAGTTTCCTCTCTCTCGATTCTGATGAGTTATCGCAGTTTTCAATGGAAGGTCACGAAATCTCGAAACGCAATGTCATAATAAAATTTCAAATATTAAATCATACACCACTTATGAGCATATTTATCCCCTTAATTCACTTTGGTGATTTTCATCATTTCATGAACTTATTCTCCTCCTTCACGATTCTTATGAGTTATCCGCAGTTTTCAATGGAAGGTCACGAAATCTCGAAAAGCAATGTCATAATAAAGTTTGACATATTGAAACATACAACACTTAGGAGCATATTTATCCCCTTAATTCACTTTAGTGGTTCTCAGCATTTCATGAACTTATTTTCCTAGTTCTTGATTCTTATGAGTTATCGCTGTTTTCAATGGAAGTTCACGAAATCACGAAATGCAATGTCATAATAAAATTTGAAGTATTACACCATACAACACTTATGAGCATATTTATCCCCTTAATTCACTTTAGTGGTTCTCAGCATTTCATGAACTTATTTTCCTAGTTCTCGATTCTTATGAGTTATCGCTGTTTTTAATGGAAGGTCACGAAATCACGAAACGCAATGTCATAATAAAATTTGAAATATTAAAACATACACCACTTGTGAGCATATTAATCCCCTTAATATCACTTTGGTGGTTTTCAATATTTCATGAACTAAGTTTCCTCCCTCTCGATTCTGATGAGTTATCGCAGTTTTCAATGGAAGGTCACGAAATCTCGAAACGCAATGTCATAATAAAATTTGAAATATTAAAACATACACCACTTATGAGCATATTAATCCCCTTAATTCACTTTGGTGGTTTTCAACATTTCATGAACTAAGTTTCCTCCTTCTCGATTCTGATGAGTTATCGCAGTTTTCAATGGAAGGTCACGAAATCTCGAAACGCAATGTCATAATAAAATTTGAAATATTAAAACATACACCACTTATGAGCATATTTATCCCCTTAATTCACTTTAGTGGTTCTCAGCATTTCATGAACTTATTTTCCTAGTTCTCGATTCTTATGAGTTACCGCTGTTTTCAATGGAAGTTCACGAAATCACGAAATGCAATGTCATAATAAAATTTGAAATATTAAAACATACACCACTTGTGAGCATATTAATCCCCTTAATTCACTTTGGTGGTTTTCAACATTTGATGAACTAAGTTTCCTCCCTCTCGATTCTGATGAGTTATCGCAGTTTTCAATGGAAGGTCACGAAATCTCGAAACGCAATGTCATAATAAAATTTCAAATATTAAATCATACACCACTTATGAGCATATTTATCCCCTTAATTCACTTTGGTGATTTTCAACATTTCATGAACTTATTCTCCTCCTTCACGATTCTTATGAGTTCAATGGAAGGTCACGAAATCTCGAAAAGCAATGTCATAATAAAGTTTGACATATTATGAGCATATTTATCCCCTTAATTCACTTTGGTGATTTTCAACATTTCATGAACTTATTCTCCTCCTTCATGATTCTTATGAGTTCAATGGAAGGTCACGAAATCTCGAAACGCAAAGTCATAATAAAATTTCAAATATTGAAACATACAACACTTAGGAGCATATTTATCCCCTTAATTCACTTTAGTGGTTCTCAGCATTTCATGAACTTATTTTCCTAGTTCTCGATTCTTATGAGTTATCGCTGTTTTCAATGGAAGTTCACGAAATCACGAAATGCAATGTCATAATAAAATTTGAAATATTGAAACATACACCACTTGTGAGCATATTAATCCCCTTAATTCACTTTGGTGGTTTTCAACATTTCATGAACTAAGTTTCCTCCCTCTCGATTCTGATGAGTTATCGCAGTTTTCAATGGAAGGTCACGAAATCTCGAAACGCAATGTCATAATAAAATTTGAAATATTAAAACATACACCACTTGTGAGCATATTAATCCCCTTAATTCACTTTGGTGGTTTTCAACATTTGATGAACTAAGTTTCCTCCCTCTCGATTCTGATGAGTTATCGCAGTTTTCAATGGAAGGTCACGAAATCTCGAAACGCAATGTCATAATAAAATTTCAAATATTAAATCATACACCACTTATGAGCATATTTATCCCCTTAATTCACTTTGGTGATTTTCAACATTTCATGAACTTATTCTCCTCCTTCACGATTCTTATGAGTTCAATGGAAGGTCACGAAATCTCGAAAAGCAATGTCATAATAAAGTTTGACATATTATGAGCATATTTATCCCCTTAATTCACTTTGGTGATTTTCAACATTTCATGAACTTATTCTCCTCCTTCATGATTCTTATGAGTTCAATGGAAGGTCACGAAATCTCGAAACGCAAAGTCATAATAAAATTTCAAATATTGAAACATACAACACTTAGGAGCATATTTATCCCCTTAATTCACTTTAGTGGTTCTCAGCATTTCATGAACTTATTTTCCTAGTTCTCGATTCTTATGAGTTATCGCTGTTTTCAATGGAAGTTCACGAAATCACGAAATGCAATGTCATAATAAAATTTGAAATATTGAAACATACACCACTTGTGAGCATATTAATCCCCTTAATTCACTTTGGTGGTTTTCAACATTTCATGAACTAAGTTTCCTCCCTCTCGATTCTGATGAGTTATCGCAGTTTTCAATGGAAGGTCACGAAATCTCGAAACGCAATGTCATAATAAAATTTGAAATATTAAAACATACACCACTTATGAGCATATTTATCCCCTTAATTCACTTTAGTGGTTCTCAGCATTTCATGAACTTATTTTCCTAGTTCTCGATTCTTATGAGTTATCGCAGTTTTCAATGGAAGGTCACGAAATCTCGAAACGCAATGTCATAATAAAATTTGAAATATTAAAACATACACCACTTGTGAGCATATTAATCCCCTTAATTCACTTTGGTGGTTTTCAACATTTGATGAACTAAGTTTCCTCCCTCTCGATTCTGATGAGTTATCGCAGTTTTCAATGGAAGGTCACGAAATCTCGAAACGCAATGTCATAATAAAATTTCAAATATTAAATCATACACCACTTATGAGCATATTTATCCCCTTAATTTACTTTGGTGATTTTCAACATTTGATGAACTAAGTTTCCTCCCTCTCGATTCTGATGAGTTATCGCAGTTTTCAATGGAAGGTCACGAAATCTCGAAACGCAAAGTCATAATAAAATTTCAAATATTGAAACATACAACACTTAGGAGCATATTTATCCCCTTAATTCACTTTAGTGGTTCTCAGCATTTCATGAACTTATTTTCCTAGTTCTCGATTCTTATGAGTTATCGCAGTTTTCAATGGAAGGTCACGAAATCTCGAAACGCAATGTCATAATAAAATTTGAAATATTGAAACATACACCACTTATGAGCATATTTATCCCCTTAATTCACTTTAGTGGTTCTCAGCATTTCATGAACTTATTTTCCTAGTTCTCGATTCTTATGAGTTATCGCAGTTTTCAATGGAAGGTCACGAAATCTCGAAACGCAATGTCATAATAAAATTTGAAATATTAAAACATACACCACTTATGAGCATATTTATCCCCTTAATTCACTTTAGTGGTTCTCAGCATTTCATGAACTTATTTTCCTAGTTCTCGATTCTTATGAGTTATCGCTGTTTTTAATGGAAGGTCACGAAATCACGAAACGCAATGTCATAATAAAATTTGAAATATTAAAACATACACCACTTGTGAGCATATTAATCCCCTTAATTCACTTTGGTGGTTTTCAACATTTTATGAGATTGGAAGATCTTCCTGTCGGGTAAGAGTGTAGATCTCGCTGTTCGACGTATCGTTAAAAAAAAAAGAAAAGCAATGTCATAATAAAATTTGAAATATTAAAACATACACCACTTATGAGCATATTTATCCCCTTAATTCACTTTAGTGGTTCTCAGCATTTCATGAACTTATTTTCCTAGTTCTCGATTCTTATGAGTTACCGCTGTTTTCAATGGAAGTTCACGAAATCACGAAATGCAATGTCATAATAAAATTTGAAATATTAAAACATACACCACTTGTGAGCATATTAATCCCCTTAATTCACTTTGGTGGTTTTCAACATTTGATGAACTAAGTTTCCTCCTCTCGATTCTGATGAGTTATCGCAGTTTTCAATGGAAGGTCACGAAATCTCGAAACGCAATGTCATAATAAAATTTCAAATATTAAATCATACACCACTTATGAGCATATTTATCCCCTTAATTCACTTTGGTGATTTTCAACATTTCATGAACTTATTCTCCTCCTTCACGATTCTTATGAGTTCAATGGAAGGTCACGAAATCTCGAAAAGCAATGTCATAATAAAGTTTGACATATTATGAGCATATTTATCCCCTTAATTCACTTTGGTGATTTTCAACATTTCATGAACTTATTCTCCTCCTTCATGATTCTTATGAGTTCAATGGAAGGTCACGAAATCTCGAAACGCAAAGTCATAATAAAATTTCAAATATTGAAACATACAACACTTAGGAGCATATTTATCCCCTTAATTCACTTTAGTGGTTCTCAGCATTTCATGAACTTATTTTCCTAGTTCTCGATTCTTATGAGTTATCGCTGTTTTCAATGGAAGTTCACGAAATCACGAAATGCAATGTCATAATAAAATTTGAAATATTGAAACATACACCACTTGTGAGCATATTAATCCCCTTAATTCACTTTGGTGGTTTTCAACATTTCATGAACTAAGTTTCCTCCCTCTCGATTCTGATGAGTTATCGCAGTTTTCAATGGAAGGTCACGAAATCTCGAAACGCAATGTCATAATAAAATTTGAAATATTAAAACATACACCACTTGTGAGCATATTAATCCCCTTAATTCACTTTGGTGGTTTTCAACATTTGATGAACTAAGTTTCCTCCCTCTCGATTCTGATGAGTTATCGCAGTTTTCAATGGAAGGTCACGAAATCTCGAAACGCAATGTCATAATAAAATTTCAAATATTAAATCATACACCACTTATGAGCATATTTATCCCCTTAATTCACTTTGGTGATTTTCAACATTTCATGAACTTATTCTCCTCCTTCACGATTCTTATGAGTTATCGCAGTTTTCAATGGAAGGTCACGAAATCTCGAAAAGCAATGGCATAATAAAGTTTGATATCTTAAAATTAAACCACTTATGAGCATATTTATCCCCATAATTCACTATGGCGGTTTTCAACATTTCATGAACTTATTTTCCTCCTTCATGATTCTTATGAGTTCAATGGAAGGTCACGAAATCTCGAAACGCAAAGTCATAATAAAATTTCAAATATTGAAACATACAACACTTAGGAGCATATTTATCCCCTTAATTCACTTTAGTGGTTCTCAGCATTTCATGAACTTATTTTCCTAGTTCTCGATTCTTATGAGTTATCGCTGTTTTCAATGGAAGTTCACGAAATCACGAAATGCAATGTCATAATAAAATTTGAAATATTGAAACATACACCACTTGTGAGCATATTAATCCCCTTAATTCACTTTGGTGGTTTTCAACATTTCATGAACTAAGTTTCCTCCCTCTCGATTCTGATGAGTTATCGCAGTTTTCAATGGAAGGTCACGAAATCTCGAAACGCAATGTCATAATAAAATTTGAAATATTAAAACATACACCACTTGTGAGCATATTAATCCCCTTAATTCACTTTGGTGGTTTTCAACATTTCATGAACTAAGTTTCCTCCCTCTCGATTCTGATGAGTTATCGCAGTTTTCAATGGAAGGTCACGAAATCTCGAAACGCAATGTCATAATAAAATTTGAAATATTAAAACATACACCACTTGTGAGCATATTAATCCCCTTAATTCACTTTGGTGGTTTTCAACATTTCATGAACTAAGTTTCCTCCCTCTCGATTCTGATGAGTTATCGCAGTTTTCAATGGAAGGTCACGAAATCTCGAAACGCAATGTCATAATAAAATTTGAAATATTAAATCATACACCACTTATGAGCATATTTATCCCCTTAATTCACTTTGGTGATTTTCAATATTTCATGTACTAAGTTTCCTCCCTGTCGATTCTGATGAGTTATCGCAGTTTTCAATGGAAGGTCACGAAATCTCGAAACGCAATGTCATAATAAAATTTGAAATATTAAAACATACACCACTTATGAGCATATTTATCCCCTTAATACCGTTTGATCGTCGTCTACGGTTAGTGTATTTATCTCCCTAGTTCTCGATTCTGAAGAGTTATCGCAGTTTTCAATGGAAGGTCACGAAATCTCGAAACGCAATGTCATAATAAAATTTGAAATATTAAAACATACACCACTTATGAGCATATTTATCCCCTTAATTCACTTTAGTGGTTTTCAACATTTCATGAACTTATTTTCCTAGTTCTCGATTCTTATGAGTTATCGCAGTTTTCAATGGAAGGTCACGAAATCTCGAAACGCAATGTCATAATAAAATTTCAAATATTAAATCATACACCACTTATGAGCATATTTATCCCCTTAATTCACTTTGGTGATTTTCAACATTTCATGAACTTATTCTCCTCTTTCACGATTCTTATGAGTTATCGCTGTTTTCAATGGAAGGTCACGAAATCTCGAAACGCAATGTCATAATAAAATTTGAAATATTAAAACATACACCACTTGTGAGCATATTAATCCCCTTAATTCACTTTGGTGGTTTTCAACATTTCATGAACTAAGTTTCCTCCCTCTCGATTCTCGATGAGTTATCGCAGTTTTCAATGGAAGGTCACGAAATCTCGAAACGCAATGTCATAATAAAATTTGAAATATTAAAACATACACCACTTATGAGCATATTTATCCCCTTAATTCACTTTAGAGGTTCTCAGCATTTCATGAACTTATTTTCCTAGTTCTCGATTCTTATGAGTTATCGCTGTTTTCAATGGAAGTTCACGAAATCACGAAAGGCAATGTCATAATAAAATTTGAAATATTAAAACATACACAACTTGTGAGCATATTAATCCCCTTAATTCTTTTTTTTAATTTTAAGTATTCCATCGAGTTCTACACTCTTTCCTCACACGACGTGCTTCCTCTCTGTTTTCAATGGAAGGTCACGAAATCTCGAAACGCAATGTCATAATAAAATTTGAAATATTAAAACATACACCACTTATGAGCATATTTATCCCCTTAATTCACTTTGGTGGTTTTCAACATTTCATGAACTTATTCTCCTCCTTCTCGATTCTTATGAGTTATCGCTGTTTTCAATGGAAGGTCACGAAATCTCGAAATGCAATGTCATAATAAAATTTGAAATATTAAAACATACACCACTTGTGAGCATATTAATCCCCTTAATTCACTTTGGTGGTTTTCAACATTTGATGAACTAAGTTTCCTCGCTCTCGATTCTTATGAGTTATCGCTGTTTTCAATGGAAGGTCACGAAATCTCGAAACGCAATGTCATAATAAAATTTGAAATATTGAAACATACAACACTTATGAGCATATTTATCCCCTTAATTCACTTTAGTGGTTCTCAGCATTTCATGAACTTATTTTCCTAGTTCTCGATTCTTATGAGTTATCGCTGTTTTTAATGGAAGGTCACGAAATCTCGAAACGCAATGTCATAATAAAATTTGAAATATTAAAACATACACCACTTATGAGAATATTTATCCCCTTAATTCACTTTAGTGGTTCTCAGCATTTCATGAACTTATTTTCCTAGTTCTCGATTCTTATGAGTTATCGCTGTTTTCAATGGAAGTTCACGAAATCACGAAATGCAATGTCATAATAAAATTTGAAATATTAAAACATACACCACTTGTGAGCATATTAATCCCCTTAATTCACTTTGGTGGTTTTCAACATTTGATGAACTAAGTTTCCTCCCTCTCGATTCTGATGAGTTATCGCAGTTTTCAATGGAAGGTCACGAAATCTCGAAACGCAATGTCATAATAAAATTTGAAATATTAAAACATACACCACTTATGAGCATATTTATCCCCTTAATTCACTTTAGTGGTTCTCAGCATTTCATGAACTTATTTTCCTAGTTCTCGATTCTTATGAGTTACCGCTGTTTTCAATGGAAGTTCACGAAATCACGAAATGCAATGTCATAATAAAATTTGAAATATTAAAACATACACCACTTGTGAGCATATTAATCCCCTTAATTCACTTTGGTGGTTTTCAACATTTGATGAACTAAGTTTCCTCCCTCTCGATTCTGATGAGTTATCGCAGTTTTCAATGGAAGGTCACGAAATCTCGAAACGCAATGTCATAATAAAATTTCAAATATTAAATCATACACCACTTATGAGCATATTTATCCCCTTAATTCACTTTGGTGATTTTCAACATTTCATGAACTTATTCTCCTCCTTCACGATTCTTATGAGTTCAATGGAAGGTCACGAAATCTCGAAAAGCAATGTCATAATAAAGTTTGACATATTATGAGCATATTTATCCCCTTAATTCACTTTGGTGATTTTCAACATTTCATGAACTTATTCTCCTCCTTCATGATTCTTATGAGTTCAATGGAAGGTCACGAAATCTCGAAACGCAAAGTCATAATAAAATTTCAAATATTGAAACATACAACACTTAGGAGCATATTTATCCCCTTAATTCACTTTAGTGGTTCTCAGCATTTCATGAACTTATTTTCCTAGTTCTCGATTCTTATGAGTTATCGCTGTTTTCAATGGAAGTTCACGAAATCACGAAATGCAATGTCATAATAAAATTTGAAATATTGAAACATACACCACTTGTGAGCATATTAATCCCCTTAATTCACTTTGGTGGTTTTCAACATTTCATGAACTAAGTTTCCTCCCTCTCGATTCTGATGAGTTATCGCAGTTTTCAATGGAAGGTCACGAAATCTCGAAACGCAATGTCATAATAAAATTTGAAATATTAAAACATACACCACTTGTGAGCATATTAATCCCCTTAATTCACTTTGGTGGTTTTCAACATTTGATGAACTAAGTTTCCTCCCTCTCGATTCTGATGAGTTATCGCAGTTTTCAATGGAAGGTCACGAAATCTCGAAACGCAATGTCATAATAAAATTTCAAATATTAAATCATACACCACTTATGAGCATATTTATCCCCTTAATTTTTTTTTGT